>PNEQ01129579.1:0-34128 GCA_003012365.1 Medauroidea extradentata
TTTATTTCCCCTTGAAATGTATAACAGTATCTACAATATGAACTTCAACAGCAATTTACTTACGGCTACGGGTTCCTTTTTATGCTATTTTAAAGTGTTTAATTTTTGAAATCCTGAAAGGAAGCTGCTACAAATCTGTTAGATATAAATGTTGAAAATTGTTTGTAGTATGTTGGCAAGTTTTTTTCAGTGCATAAGTATCAATAGATTTGGCTAAACATTATTGTCTTAATGTCAATAGTTAGCCAGAATCTTTCAAACTTCTGTAAAAAAAAAAAAGATATCGTAGTACAAAATATTTCCAACATTTCTATGTAACGGTTTTGTGATATGTACTCTGTATCAGGATTTAAAAATTAAAACCTATCAAATAGCATATAAATAAACCCATGGCATTAAAATGTGAATTTTTTTAACATAGCTTTGTTTTTTCATGGAAAATTAATAAATTTAAAATTCCCGCCATTAGTTTATGGAGACGCCATGTGGAGCGCTAGCATCGCGTAGTTTTTTTCGTTAGTTCCACAAGTGACCACTGGGAGTGCTATGTGCAACTACTAGCACGAAAAAAACTTAAGTTGCTCGTCTTTCTGTTAGGTATATAATCTTTGGCTGCCATTAGTTCATGACCAGTCGCAAGGCGCCACAATCGCTACGCATACTCGGTCAAAGATGTTAACATAGGAGATACCAATCTAGTAACACCTTATTTTTTCTATGATTCCTACTATGTATTGTAAATTCGCGAGGAAATATATTTTATGTTTGAAGAAAATATAAAATACATTTTAACAGGTTATGGGCCCAGAATGCGCTGTCATTAATTAAGGAATAAAGGGGAATTATATGCTCACAGGAGAGTAAAATAAAGGTAAGTTTCTATTATTTAAAAAAATTGGAAATTCTGCAGCACACACGCCTCAAGATTTTTAAATCAAGGGTAAAAGAATGGCTTTATCTACATCACTGCCAGTCCCTCAATTATCAGGGCCGAATTTCTCAAACTGGAAATTTCGTGTAAAAATTATTCTTGATAAAGAAGGTGTAAATGATGTTTTAGACGTTAAAAGTGATGAAATTAACAATATGTCTACAGAAGAAAAAAAGAAATTTGAAACACGGGATATGAAAGCTAAATGCATTATTGTACAATGTGTAACAGACCAACACATTGAGTGTCTTAAGGACGCCGGTACAGCAAGGGATATGATGTTATCTCTAGAAAATGTTTTTGGAGGAAAAGTCCCCTATCTAAACTTTTTGTTTTAAAAAAACTGCTGAAGTTAAAGTTTTTGAAGGGGAACTCCAAAATCATTTTATAGAAGTTGAAACTTTACTACAAGAATAATTGGAATCCTTAGGTTCTAAATTAGACTGCAGTGACAATATATGTTTTCTTCTTTTGACGATGCCTGAAGAGTATGAAACTGTTATAACAGCACTAGAAACAATGGCTACTGGTGCAACATTTGAATTTGTAAAGAACAGACTTCTAGATGCAAAAATGTAAATGAAAAATGAACACAGGAAAAGTAAGTCAGATACTTCATTCCTGACTCAGGGTAAGAAAAGTAGGTGTTTCGAATGTGGATCGACTACTCATTTCATCAGAGACTGTCCACACAACAGAAACAAACAGCAAAATTGGATGGATGGTAATAATTTTGGAAGGGAAAGAGGGCGTTATTACTTTAAAGGAAGAGGAACAAGTTCTGGAAATTCAAATCTAACTGAAAGTCAGGAAGTGTCATTTTATTGTAACAAGTGAAGTCTGCACAATATCAACAATGTTTTCCCAAAATAATATTCACTCAAATTATTCTTGATAGTGGGGCCACTGATCACCTTGTCACAGAAGAAATGATTAAAGTTATGGAAAATATAGAGGTTCTCAATAGGCCAGTAGCAATCAAAGTAGCTAATGGGAACAAAATGATAGCCCAAAAAAAGGGAAAAATACGACTTTGTGCTGATAACATAATTGTAACATTTTCTGCTCTAATTGTTCCAGGATTGACACACAACCTCCTTTCAGTAAAATGCATAAATAATTAAGGAAATATTGTCATTGTTAAAAATAACACGGCAGAAATCACAGATAATGAAAATTTTAGCATGAGATGTATTTGTAATGGAAATTTATACATAGCAAATTTCAGTGTGCCGAACAGCAGTAAAATGAGCTTAATAAGTTCGAATAATCTGTGGCATCAACGGCTTGGGCATTTAAACAGGGACAATCTGAATAAAATGAACCTCCCTCATAATGACAAGGTATGTAGTCCATGCAGACTAGGTAAAGCTAAACGTTTACCATTTAAACATGTTGAATTACCAAAATCAGTAACAAAAGGAGAGTTTTTACATAGCGATGTAGCAGGACCTCTAAAAATACCTTTTAAAAATGGAGAACGATATTATCAAATTATCATAAATGATTTTACACATTTCATGAGAGTTTATTTACTCAAGTCAAAATGTGAAGCTGAAGTAAATTTGATGAATTACATTCGTGAATTAAACCCAGATTATTACAAATGCTCAAAAATTAGAACAGACTGTGGTGGAGAATTCAGTTCTCATATGTTGAGGAATTTTTGCAAACAAAAAGGAATCAGCTTGGAACAAACACTACCATATACAGAACAACAAAATGGGGTTTGTGAGATAGCGAATTTCACTTTGATGAGTCGAACCAGAACCTACTTGCAGAGACTAATTTGCCTAAACACCTGTGGGGAGAAGCAATCAGATGTGCAGCATACCAGCTCAATCGCTCACCAACCAGTGCCCTAAAGGGAGGAATCCCTGCGGAAAAATACTATGGTAAACTGGATTTGTCAAAATTAAGAGTTTTTGGCTCAAAAACTTGGGCATACAAACTTCCCGTTCCCAGTGACAAACTGACAACTCGTGCAGTTGAATGTAGAATGGTTGGATACGGCAAAGTTGGTTACAGGCTATGGAATCCTGCTTCCAATGAAATTCTGATTTCAGGAGGTGTTTCCTTTGATGAAACAAATTTTGTTTATACCGAAGATGAGCAGTATACTGCCAGCGATAAGGAACATGGAACTTTAGAAGAAGATATTTCACGTGTTCTTGATGAAGACTTCATACCAACCATAAGAGAGGAAGACCATGTTATCTCAGAAGACCAAGCAAATCATCAAGACGGAGACTTGAGACAGTGCCAGAAACGTCCTAAATTTCCAAGAAACTTGAGACTTGATAAGCAAATTGGTGAAAACAATAACGACGATTCTGAATATACTGACAGAAGAAGAGAGACCAAAGTTCCTACCAAATTCAGTGATTATGAACTCTACACAGCATACTGTTTTTGTGTAGGAGACCTAGAATCATATGAAGAGGCAATAAGAATGGGCTCAGAATGGTGTCAGGCTATCGAAAATGAAATCCAGGCACTTGAAAAACATGGCACATGGGAACCAAGTGACTTGCCAGAAGGAGAAAAGGCCATTGACACACGTTGGATATTCAAAACAAAACAAGACGGAACGAAGAAAGCAAGACTAGTAGCAAAAGGTTACCAAGAAGAAATTTATTGCAATGTATATTATCCACTTGTAAGAATGTCCTCTGTTAGACTTTTGATGTCCTTTGCATTACAAATGGAGTGGAAAATAATGCAGTTAGACATCCCGACCGCCTTTCTGAATGGGAATGTAAGTACCAATATTTTCATTAAAATACCACAGGGGGTAATGAACAGTGATAAACCATACCTACGCTTGAAGAAAAGGTTTACGAACAGCTCCTAGGATATGGAATGAACGACTCAACAACTTCCTTGAGAGTCAAGGATTGAAAAGATCATCAAGTGATTTTTGTCTTTATAATGGTGATAATGTGTGGCTTCTTGTGTGGGTAGACGACATACTAGTCACAGGTTATTATGATAACTGCCACCGGCTTATTGAAAGTCTCAAAATGGAATTCAACGCAAAGGATATGGGAATGCTACAAGATTTCTTAGGAACAAAAATGCATTATACACAAAATGGTTTATGTATTTCTCAATCTGAGTTTATTACCGAAATGCTCAAGAAATTCAAACTGGAAGAGTGCAATGGCATAGGAACACCTATGGAAACTAACTTCCAAACAAACCTAGAACATTCTACCTTAGAGAATGTCCCATATCGACAGCTAATAGGATCCTTAATTTACATTTCTACAGTCAGTCGACCAGATATTGCATATGCCACTTCATTTCTTAGTAAGTTTCTCAATAAACCTACTCAACAGCTATGGACAGCAGCAAAGCGAGTACTGCGTTACCTGAAGCAGACACAAAACTTGACGCTGACATATCATCGCTCATCAGAAAACAAGTTGACAGCCTACTCAGATGCAGATTGGGGTGGTGATAAATTCGACAGGAAGAGTGTTAGCGGCCTAGTAATTTTTCACGGACAAAATGCAGTACACTGGTCATCCCACAAACAGCTTGGAGTTGCTTTATCCACCGCAGAAGCAGAGTACGTAGCATGTGCTAGTGTAACCGCTGATTTGATTTATATGACAGGAGTACTTGATGACCATGAACAAATCACTCACTGAATAACCTGTGATCTTCACAGATAACAAAAGTGCAATCAGCATGGCAGAAAGTTTTGAAAACAGCAAAAGATCTCGTCACGTAGACATTAAAATACATTTTATCAAGGACATGGTGAACAAAGACAAAATTGTTTTGAAGTACGTGTGTTCAAGTGAAAACATTGGTGACATATCCACTAAACCTCTGTGTCCTCAAAAATTTGTGTATTTTAGAAACAAACACTTAATATTCGTTAATTTTTGTGCAATACCAAATTAATGTGTTCAAGTTAAATTAAGGACTTGCGAATTTAACTTGAGGGGGAGTGTGAAAGTACGTTTCAGTTTCATCTAAGCACCGAAATGATTAAGTAATATATTGTCTATGTTTTTGTTTATTCCTACTATGTATTGTAAATTCGTGAAGAAATATATTTTATGTTTAAAAAAAATACATTTTAACATGCCAATGGAATTACTGAATTGACATTCGAAGTGTTTTATTGATACCAAGGAAACTTTGGTGTACGAAGGACAGTGATAAATTAAGAACTAGAATAGGCCTACTCATCAACTGTATTGGAAGTAAGCATTACCAACTTCTTTCCAATCTAACCCGAACTGCACCAGAGCAGCTAGATAGTAATGCATATCAGCAACTAACCCAACTGTTACTTAGTCATCTGTATCTAACTCATAACATCTACGCCCAGCAATAAAAATTCCTTGGTAGAGTACAACGATCAGGGGAAAATTTTTCAGATTTTATCACTGCTTTACATGAACTGACATTATCTTGTGAACTCAACTGTGAAACCCAGGATGCCGACATTTATTTATGCAAGCACACAGATCGTGAGATCCGTGAGAAGCTATTCCTATAAAAATCACATTTAACCGTGTGCATACTAAATAGGACTTGCTTTAGAAGCTGCCAAAATTAGTTATAAAGGAATTTTTTGGCAACGGGTTAGTCAGACAAGTAACGAGGAACATCCCTAGCTCTAGGTTCTGGCAGACAGACAAACAAAAAATGCAAAGGAAAGGTGTGACCCTTGACTATAAGAAGCTTGGTGTAGACAACCTGTGACTTCGTTGCGGTTATGATAGCCTAATCTTAGGGTTGGAAGTTGCCGTCAAGACAAATCAAAATCAGAATGCTATTTATGTTGGCGGAATGGATATGTGTCAATGGTTGGCTTGACCAAATTAGTAAAACAGTCAAAAGATGTAAGTAATAATGTACGTTGCACAGCTCAAAACATCGGAGATAACAACAGCGACGCTCGTATAATAGACACTTAATTGCGTATTAACCACATCTTGGATGTGTGTCAAAATTCATCCACTTTGCGCGCTTTGCACGACAATGAGAAGTTTATGGTTTGTATCAACATGAACTATACAAATAAGCACTATGAGATTGATACGGACAGTCCTGTAAGTATCATGAGCAAATTCGACTTTGGAAATCTTAATCTAGGCTTGAAGCTTAACCCAACTAATGTGAGTTTTCGTACATACACTGGTGACAAGTTTCATCCACTAGGAGTTCTAGAAATCTCAGTTGAATACAAAATAACAGTTCTGTAGAATCAATTTGCATTGTTAACACACAATCACATGCAATATTAGGGACCTGTATATTAACATCAATAATATCAACACTGATCCTCAAATAATAAAAAAAAAAAAATAAATACGTTTAAAAATGAGACCATAACAAAGTATTCAGACTTTTAAAAGAAAAATAGGAATATTAAAAACTACAACTGTTCTCTAATGACAAAATGACCTCTTAAACCAGTGTAATTTAAGACAGGGGCGCACCCAGTATTTATTTTCTGGTTGGGTGGGAGGGGAGGGGTTACATAAATTTGATTTAGAGACTGTATGGAACTGTTATCACTAATTTTTTTTTAACATGTATGTCTTATTTTTTTCATGGTGAATAAGATGTTGTTTCACATAAGTATTATTTGGCACATTTATGTAATTGTATGTTGCTTCACAGAAAATGGAAACCGTTAAGTATATTCAACACACACATATGCACATATAAACACACACAAAAACACATACAAATGCAATATGGTCAATAAATGAATCCAACCCTACACACTATAGAAACACTGATTACCAAATGTCATTGTTGAAAGTTACACATACATATTAACAATATATATTTAATTAATTAAAATTTTTTAAACTATACAATTAAGTTCTTATTAAAGTAGCAAGGTGTAGCAATAGAGAAAGCATCTAATTTTACAGGAAGTCATAATAATACACATCAAAGCTACATATTTTTACATAATATTGTTTAAGAATGTCACTCAATATTAATTCCTTTTGAAGAAAAAGTGAAAAGTGAAAAATTTCCAATCTATTCCATTCATTTTACTACCAGTTATAATCAGTCTAAAAGTCTCTCCCTTACTTAAACGTTATTATATTTTTTATATAATAGGTAATTACATACATGCTATATGAAGTTATTATCATTATTACATAATAAAAACACTGTTCAATCAAAAGCTATATCGACACATAAATAGCATCAGTTATCATGTCAGTTAAACGTCCATTCTACGTGGATCTTCTGCCATTTTGTCCAGTACGGAGTCAACCGATGGTGTTACACTTCTGTATAGGTGAAGAGGAGTTAAGCCATTTAACCTTGCCTCAGCAGTATAATTTCTTAAATAATTCTTCAGCCGAAGCAGAGTGGAAAATGTCCTTTCATTTTCAGCAGTGGACACAGGAAGTACTTCTAATATATTCAGCATTGTTCTAATGTTCGGCATAATGTTTTCTTCACAATACTTCAGAGCACTTAACGTATCCTGTGGCCTGTCATTCTTATTCAACCTAGCAATAGTTCTGTACCAAAACATAAGCTCTATTCCTAGTTCGTCAGTTGTGCCATGCAAGTCATATTTATAGAACACCACCAAATTCTGAAAGTCATTCAAAGTTTCTTCAGAAAGATTTCTGGTATCTGCAGGCAGCAATGTTTGAAATTCGGTCAATACGGACTTGTGTTTTGAAAATCTTTGCTCCAAATTAACTATGAAAGAATCTAAAAACGGCATGTATATTGAGACTCGATAATAGTCTTCTAGAGTAGCAGTTTTCACATTGCATCTCAGTGTTTGCTTGTCAGCTGTGCGTGATTTAGTTATTTGAAAAATCAAAAATTTCAGCCTTTGGTGAAGCACTAACAAAAAACGTTGAGAATTCCGAGTTTGGATTTTCTCTTACATCACTTATCTCTTCTAGTGTATCCTCCGCAAGATTGCATGCCTTCTTCACATCAACATTCCTTTGTTGTAGTAGCTTGCATATAATGCTGCTATAGGAAAATATCTGACTGACAACATTCAAAGCAACAACAAAATCAGCCTTTTTTACTGTACAGTTTAGTTGGTGAGCAACATTAGCAGAATCTTAATCTGACAACTCAGAAATCCTGTCTAAGGCCAAGACAATGCCATCATACAAATCAACAATAGCTACCACAGAATTATACCTTCCAAGTCACCTAGTGGCACACACTTGTTTTTCAGCATTTCGTGGCTAGAACTAACGCCTGCTACTTTCACACATTTATCCAGTACAGCCCGACGTTTTAGTGTGTGAAAAAATTCTTACAACTTACTAATCGTACGCAAAAAATTCTAACTAATGGGATTCTGCAGGAACTTTACATTGCAGCACAATGAACGTACAGTGCTTACGGATACAAACACTGAAAGTGGGCCTGTACACCATTGAATTTTCCACTCATTACAGCTGCTCTGTCGTATCCTTGACCATGCAAGATGCTCAAATCTACACCTTAACTTTGCTAATAATTGCGAATGCAATTCCTTTGCACGTAACATCTTAAAGAGGTGTAAACCGCAGAAATAGTTCTTCAACATTTAATGTTGTAGGATCTAGACAGCAAATGCAAAGCGACATTTGCTCAACACTAGAAGTGTCCATCGTTTCGTCAAGAAGCACAGATAAAAATGGCAAATTAATTTTATTCACTAGTCCATCAAGATTAAAGCTGTTTCTTATTTCAATAATTTCATTTTGAATTTTCAAGCTAGTGTACAGCGCATTATTTTTACTGCTGTATAACGACTTTTGGAGACTGTCGTCATATTTTGCCATATATCTCAAATGCTCTACGAAATTTCCTTCGTTTGCCATCATGGTATCATCTTCACCAACACTTCCAGTATCTCGATGACCTCTTGAACTTAAGCCTTATCTTCCACGGAAGAACACAGTATCAATAAACGGTTTTAAGTTGATTCTTTCTTCACTTAACTGCAAATTAATCGTTTCTTGGTGTTTTTCCTCAATCTTCATTATGATACTTGCAATCTCAACATTTCCCTGGTGGTACGAGCTTTGTTGGTGTCGACGGAAACGTTCCTTTGTTTTTTTCCAGTATCAAAAGTTTTCAAAACACAACTGTCTTACACTCCGATGACATCATTGATCTTTATCAACGTGTTTTTGGTTGAACAGAATAGAAACATGCAAAATGTTCCATCAACTTTTTTGGAGTAACTTAACCACTTCCATTCAACCAACCACTTCTGCTGGAACTTCAGATTTATTTTACCTGATGATGGGTATGTAAATGTATGTGATGGTGCCCACAACTTCTTCAAGACATCCTCCTTTTCACCGTTTGTTAATTCACTGTCAACAAAGCTAGCAATGTCGAATTGGTCTGCGTCACAATGATGAACACATTTTTCTACACTTTCCACAGGTTCCACCATAGTTTGTGCACTTTCCTCATTCTCAGCATTCCGTTTCTCTTCTTGCGTGTCTAAAATTTAATTCCACAGTTACTTATAAAGCATGAATGAAACTAACAAGGGTATGACATCTTGCTAGTGTTAATGGCAACATTAGTTAAAATAAAACCAAGTGTGAGATAATTTTTATTACTCCGTAACCAATCTTTTAAGGCTGAAAGTATTGTTGTTTTAAGTGAAATTTATATGTCCAACTGGAGTAGGGGAAAAACCCTTAAAACAATGTAATGTCACATGAACAAAATATATATTGTAGAACTTGCAAAAAAAACCATTTTGCGGGTTGTCTATTTGCTTAAACTAATCTAACTCTTATCGCATTCAGTAGGCCGACTAAGCGAAAGAAATTGCAATGGGAGTAATAATTCAGCTAAGGTAAGTGTGAAAGTTTTACTTCTGTTATGTGTTCCGGGGAGTTAATAAATAGAAGATTCTTTTGTAATAATATCCCTAATTTCATTAACAAGTTTTCTGAAGATATGTGATTGTAGTTACATTCATCAAACGACTGAAGTGAAAGTTTTTTTTAAAAATATCAGTAGGCCATAACACTCACAAACATACCATATCCTTGCCAACTGTAAGAGCCTGTATTACCATTCTCATCTGATGGCAGGAAGGAAGTATGAATACAAGTGTACATTTGATTAATAATGAAGGCCATGATCCCTTATTCTTAATAACTTTATTATAATTATTTTTTAAACTAAATTGAAGTAATATACTCAACAACATCGGTACAAATAACACGAAAGTTGGGTTTCATTGTTGAGGGAAACACGAGCTTGTTATTTCAGTTAGGTACACGATTAAAACTAGGTTTCGTGGGTCATATGAATGAAAAATCCGAGCTTTCGTGTTGTCACGACTACTAATACAATAAAGTATGGAAAATAAAGTTTTAAACGAAAACTGTGTAAATATGTAGTATATCAGATTCAAAGTTTAAGCTACATTTTTCAGCTACATTGAAAATAAATAAGACCATTTTTTGAGTTCGAACACAGGCTAGTATTGTTAAAATTTGAAAGTGTTACAAGAACAAAAATAAACTGCATTCTTGAAATAATTAAGTTTAAATTCTTAATTTTTCTGCAACTTCCATTATAGTTCTAAATTGGAAAACAATTAATGTTTTATGTATATATTGTTGAATGTTCTGGTAAGTATTTTTTTCTGCCATTGATGGTTGATAGGCATAAACATAAGGCCTACTGTCTGACTTCTGGTTATTTCGTAGGTTGTTATACCGGGCCTCGGTAGTAGGACATACTAACACAACTGCATTTATTCTTGCAATCAGCTAACCTTCATGTTCACAACTGGATCTGGTCCCAGGCTTTGGTCGCTTGGGGAAGAAATTCAGTAAACCTAGTTGACGTTTAGACATACTTTAAACCTTTACTAACACTACCACTAAGAGGCAACGAAAAATGACTAATAAAACCATCAGATAATTTTATATCAACGAAGTTAAAATGATTGCGGTAACCGATAGAGAAATTGCCCCGAGTCACCAACTACATCGGCAGCAGAAAACAACACTGTCTTCGTCCGCACAACTAATGGAAGTAAAACGGTAATACTACCTTCAAAAATATCCATTATTAACACAATTTTCACACACTTTCGGGGGTTGGGTGAGTGGGTTTAAACCCCCAACCACCCCCCCCCTGGGTGGGCCACTGCTTGAAGGCAAAGATAAATTCAATGCTCTCTAAAAGAGAAGAAAGAAAAATAACTCAGAAATTTGGAAGAAAAGGAGTCATTTCAAAAACCAAATATTCAGACTGGGGGTCACCGCTTGTCGTTGTTCCGAAACCAAATGGAGAAGTTAGGCTCTGCAATGATTACAAGACAACTGTTATCCACAGCTTTCTGATGCCCACTATCAAATTTCTAGAATAGAGGATATTTTCAACAAAATGAAAGGAGGAAAGTTCTTCTGCACGCTCGACATACATAAGGCATACCTTCACCTTGAGGTAGATGAGGAATGCAGAAAAATTCAAACCATATCCACTCATATGGGGGAGTATTTAATGAACTGTCTTGCTTTTGGCATGAAAACTGCACCAAATGAGTTTCAACGAGTTATTGGTATTGCTCTATCTGACTTAGAAGGAACGTTTTGGTATTTCGATGACATCATTTTTCAAGGTTTTTCAGCGTGTGAATGTAGAACGCTTGTAATTAGATACCTGAATTGAATGGGAAAATTGAATTTGCACTTAAATTTGGATAAATGTCAAATTTTCAAGTACGTTACGAAGTATTTGACTCATACTGTCAGTTCTGATGTTCTTAGAAATCCCCCGAAAAGATAAATGTAATAATGGACTCACCTCGTCCAGAGAATGTAGAGGAAGTGCGCAGCTTCATATGACTTGCCATATATTCTAAATTCATACCAAAAATAGCAACATTATTACAACCAATGACACAGCTCATCTGTAACAATGAAAGATTCGATTGAAATACTAAATGTGAAGAATCATTTACCAGAATGAAATAAATAGCTAGTGACAGTGCATTTAAACATTTTGACCCAGAAATACCTTTAACTGGCCGCAGATGCCAGTCCTGTTGGCTTATCAGGAGTTTTGTTTCAAAGAGTACCCCATAGTTTTTGTGTTGCGATCTCTGACATCATCTGAACGGGCACTGCAAACCATATTTCACCACAGCAAGAATCTTCCTGAACTACAGTATCACGCCTACTTCGCTATGCTACATTTTTGAGTAATTTCAGGATCACACAGTAATATGCAGATTACCTTTCGAGAGCTCCATTACCTTATACAAGAGAGAATTGTTTAGATGAATATAAAATAAATCAAGCAACAGTATATGCCATTTTTAATTATATTGTTAACCCTACATCCATTGTAGAGGAAACTAACTGTGGTGACCTGCTGCTGAAACTTAAAGAACATCTTTTATCTGGTAAAGATCGTAACCCAGAATTGAGCCTTCACGATGGAGTCATTTTCAAGGGATCAAGAGTTGTAGTTCCTAAATTCTTACAGTCCAAGTTCTTGATCTAATAACATGAAATGCATGCTGGTATCATCATAATGAAGGCATTGACTAGACGATTTTGCTACTGGAAGATAATTTATTCTCATATTGAAAATCTTGCTGAAAGTTGCAAATTATCTTGTGATGTGAAATCAAATACAGAAAATTCGCCATTACATGTTTGGGATGAACCAGAATCTAATTGGCAATGTGTTCACAAGGATAATGCAGGACCCTACAATGGACAGTAAATCCTCATTATTGCTGATGCAAATTAAAAATGGCCAGATATAGCTATTACTGGCTCAGCACCAACACAATTTCAACTGTAAAATTGCTGCAAGAAATATTTTCTCGGCCTGGGTTGTCTGAAAGTCTTGGGCGTGATAATGCCACCATATTTATATCTGAAGAATTTAAGCAATTTTGTTGTTGCGTAAGTATACATCGATGATTAATTGCCTCTGATCATCCAGCTACTACGAATTAGCAGAACACTATGTGCAAACTTTCAAACGAAAACTTAAAGCCATGGTTAATGACCCTGGTTCTTTATAGGGGAAAATTAAATCCATATCATTCAGACTCAGAGCGACTCCACTTTCCACAGGGTTTACACCAGCTGAACTATTCTTGGTTCCGAACATTCGAAATAACCTATATTTATTAAGGCCTTTAAAATCTGATGAGAACCTTGCTCAAAATCCAGAAACATCTTCATTAAATTTGGGTGATCGAGAAAAGGTACGAAATTTGTTTACTTCTATTCGATGGCTTTATGGGGTAGTTGTTGATAGTTTGGAAAAATTGCATTATCTTGTGGAGCTAGACAGATGACATATCGTAAAATGTCATCGTGATCAACTTCAAAAATGTGAAGTGCCCTATACGGAAGAGTAGT
This sequence comes from Medauroidea extradentata, assembly GCA_003012365.1. NCBI lineage: Eukaryota > Metazoa > Arthropoda > Insecta > Phasmatodea > Phasmatidae > Medauroidea > Medauroidea extradentata. The sequence continues at coordinate 13,315 of PNEQ01129579.1, forward strand.
TGTAAATTAATAAAACCAAGAACTTATCACCATCTCCCCAGATGTCACGAATACCATCTTTCATCTATGAGGAAATTCAACGTCTGCTACAAAATGGTGGAAGGTCTGAACAAGCCAACGACAATCAAGGTTCTTCAAGCCACTATTCTGCAGCTCATCATAGTCAAAATTGAACTTCAGCAAGTTCTCACATACTGTGAGGGGATAGCGAAGGTGAAAATATTAAATTGCGTTGTTTAGAAAGAAAAAAAGATCTGTCATATGATTAGATTTGTGATATCACTTATAAGGAGGTTCAAAAATGTAGTGTGGGAGAACTATTCTGTATTTAATGAATGGTAGAACCTATGTTTATATGATTACCCTATGGAGCTGTTGTTTGAGATGGAAAGATTAAACAATTGAAAAAATATATAAAGACATTAAAATGGGAAAAATATTAAAAAGGAAACGAAATAAACAAGACATAAAATGAAAAGTTTTATATAATTTATAAACACAAAGAGACTAAACTAGAGTAGGTTTATCGCTGATACAGAGCATTCTTATAATTGCCATCAGAACTTAAATGTTTTTCTACAGCGTTCGCTGCATCGTAGTATTGTACATCCCATCGGTGAGTCCCTCTTCTGATCATCATACTTTCACGTCTAGTGTTCTTCCCTTTAATTTGGGCAGCCGGGTTGCCCAATCGTGCTCGAAAGACTAAAAAAAAGGAACTTCTACACGGACGTCACTACATCGGCGATTGACATCTTACGACACGCCCGTTGAAGGTGGTCAAAATACAACCCACGCAAAAGCCACTCCTCTAATTAAAACCTTAAATAATTTACAATAATCATAAATTTAAAATTACCGCCAATCAAAATTTGCCTCTATTGTGTTATCGTGGTGTCAGTCTTCCACTGCCTCTAGCCACGTTAGCATAGCTTTCGGCATACACGAAACTTCAAGACATAGAGACAATAAAACTATGGAAATTCATATAAGTATGCAGTTAAACAAAAAATATAACCGTCCATCAGGAATATTAATTAAAACATTGGCAACATTACCAAAAACAAACTCACTGGAAAGAAAATAAACAAATATTTACTCATTGCGTTACATAGTTATCAAGTGAAAATAAATTAAATACCAATTAGTTACTATGGCACTCATCATCGAACACATTATAAAACGGTAAAATTGTCATTCGTCACATTATTTTCATTAATTGCAACACTTTAAAGTATTTATTGTGTTCGTAAAATGTAATGGCCAACAGCTAGAGGCACGAGTATTTCGCGTATTAATCTGGCAACAGCCTAGACTTCTCAGACCTATACGCACACTGGCCATAGTCGAATATACATTGGCTCTAACCGTAACACTTGTTACCGTCACTTGTTTCCTTATTTATCACTGACTTGCAGTCGTCAAAGATGAGTTAAAACCGGTGTCGTCTATTCACAGAAGGAGTAGTGAAGTATACATTACTGGCATTCAACCTGACCTAGAATCAACACGCGAAATAATCGTGCCTCTACCAATAGCTTAATACGCCCGCACTTAAAAACGGAACCAATAGTCTGAATCACTACAGTTAAAAGTACTCAAAAATAGACAATACGAAAAGTCTAGAACATTCCAGAACAGCACAAACACAACGTGTGCCGAATTCCCGTCACAGGTTGCAATAAAACCGAACCGCTCACGGCGGTGGCTACTGTAGAAGTAAAATGTTTTCAATGTGTGTTGATAAATGTAGGGGGGGGGGGGGAGGACAGTGGGGAATTTTTTGAGGGGAGGGGGAAGGAGAAGGCAGCCCACCTTGTTGGCTCGTCGAAGAACATGACAGGTGGGTCGGTGATGAGCTCGACAGCCAGCGACAACCTCTTCTTCTCTCCGCCAGACAGCAGGCCAACCTGTGTGTCACATGTCTTCGACAATCCCAGCAACTGTAGGATCTCTGTCACCTGCCGGCATAGAACCAGACATATTGTACCACTGATGCAGCTACATTTGAGAGTGATCTGTGTGTTCTATATTACTGCAAGGCACTGACTCGCTACACTCTGCGTTGTCGTGAAATGCAATGTATTATTACTAGAGAAGGTGGATAATACCGAGAATATTTCCTGCTAGGGTATTCCCCAACCCAGTGTAGTGTCCTGCGCCTTACATGATTGGCCGACGGTCGTGTGTAGGAAAGCATACATGTTCACAGAAAAATCACATCGTAGCACATCAGAATTAATATTGGCTCCGTCAAATACGGACCAAACAGTAAAAAATGTCGGAAATGAGTACGTTACATTGAAGCCTAGCAAGCAATAAAAATTTTCCCGCAATAGATCACCACCCCTAATTATTACCCATACAAAACGAAGACATTTCAGATTTTTCTACAACGTTACAAAGTGCTATGCTCGTCACAACAGTTACAGTTACACATAATATACATGTTCTGTCAATGCAACTGTAGCAATATTCCTGGTGGTAAAAAGCAGCACATTACATGCGTGTACATACAATGTTACATACAGTCTATCACCACTCCGGTGTTTGATAGCAGACCGTGGATGTTACAACTTTGCCTGCACATTTCGAATATGTCATATATGTACTGTGCTGTTTAGAATAAATGAGCGCACTCGTGGAACCAAAAATATTTCCAAGTCTCGTTCGGGTATGCTCGGCGTGTTCTACGGGTAAACTAACACGCAGGCGCCAAACATATATGTGAAGCAGGTGCGTTTTCCAGTTCGTAAAATAAAAGTAATTGGCGGAAAAAGTACACAACTCATGGAGTTGAAAATGATGGCGTGCAGCTCACTTGTTGTATTTATTGTATAGTATATTCAGAACTGCAGACATTTTATGGAACACAATAAACGAACAATATATATATATATATATATATATATATATATATATATATATATATATATATATATATATGTATGTATGTATGTAAATAAGACAGTGGATTCTAACTTTCTGGTTATTGAATTTGCGAAATATGCCATTCTTTTTGTAAAGATAATTTTATTCTTACAGCTTCAAGAACAGTGTTACCAAAATGAAAAGTGAGTTATTCTCGGGTCCTCACCATGCATCAAAATGTAACGAAATTGGGATAAAAAATAGTTGCATAACACTTGAAAAATTTTAACTTTTAACATAAAGACATGTTATCTACATGCATATTATGCATTTACATTGTATAGTTTTGTATTTTCTGTTAAAATGTCTTATCTTATACATTAGGAATTAAAGTGCTATGTTTGAGAGTAGCATTAAAGAACAACCTCAAAAATAAAATCAGTGTCGAAATAATTATTGCCATTGTAAAAATATGCTTTGTAACTTTCCGTACCTGAACATTTCTCGTTAAAAATGCGACTCAAAATATACAACTTTGCGATCAGAAAAAGGAAATATTTACTGTGTAATTATTTAGCGCCTTAGTTAATCCCATAAAGGCTATTTGGTTTTTTAGTAGATGTCAATCACAGTTAAGTGTATAATATACGGTTAAAAGAATCTTTCTCTGACTTAATGTGCTGTAATATAAAAATACTATTCTTCTTACTTTGTTAGGACTAATGAGAGACCTAAAAATTACACGGTTTAAATAAACTGCACATTTAACTGCACAGTGGATTTTGTGTTGTAGCCTTCTTAAATTGTCATTAAGTGCTACGAATTGGAGTACCAATTTTAATTTTTCTTATTTCGCGTACAAATTATATTTTTTTCTTTTGCTATTGATTACGTGTTATGACAGAATAAACAGAATGTATAAAAACTTTTGCAACTTATGTTGGTCTATTATAAATTTGTAACACTTTTGGTTTGTCCCAGTAATATGTTTTAAGGCTTGTTTTGGGCAAATTTATTTTTCCCGACAAAATATCATTCAAGTACTGTTGGTGAAGCCACGTAGTGTAGTAAACCTATCGAAATTATTTAATATCACAAGTCAGCAAAATTTATTTTTTTATTTATTTTCAATCTCATAAAATTACAAATTTAGTATACATTAGGAAAATAAATCTCCTTGAGCAGAATTGCTCTAGGTGGAGAAATTATATACAGGAGTACACTTGGAGACAGACGATACAAGGGACAAAGAGGAATACATATGTAACAAACAAAATTACAGCAGTGGCAAGAAGACAATTACGATACACATACACAATCGCAGAGATTAGTCACTATCAATGGTGGTTGATTGGTTCTATATGTTAAAACATTAATATTTTGGAGAGTAGGTAGTAACACCGTCAAATAGGTGTAGTAAACAAACATATTTGAGTGGGAATTGGGAGTAAAGGGAACAGTTTTAATTGTTGGTACCTAGATGATAAGCATGGATGTGGTGAGGATGCAATGACAACAAGGGAAAGAGAGTAAGTAGGGTTACACTGGGTAACATAGGTTAGGGTAAATAGCGGCACAAGCATAAGCACAAATATATAGGTGATAACAAAAAACAGCATATGTAAGCACTATACAAAGGAATAAGAGCTTAACGGGTCTTGAGCACAGTTACATAAGTAAGTGCAACATAGGCTAATACAGTTACATAGGCACAGTCATAATGGATTACACACAGCAAAATGAAGGCTAAGTAGGAGGTAATATTAAAGGTTTCGTTAGTTGTTAGCATACAGCGAGTAGGAGGTTAAAAGATGAGATGAAGGAATCTAAGCAAGCTGTCCAGTAAAAATACTGTCCAAGTTGGTGATGGAGTTGAGTATGTAGGTTTTCAGACTTTTTCTGAATTTCCAAGTGCATCTAATACTTTTCAGTTCAACAGGCAAATTGTTGTATTTCTTGTACCCAGCATAGGTGTAAGAGGAGAGGCCATAATTGGTCTTGACATGTTTGAGGTATAAGTTTCCAGCAGTTCTGACAAAGTGAAGATGGGATGGTTGAATATTGCTTTTGTTCTCAATAACATATTGATGAATATGCACTAGATTATTGAAAATATAAAGACCTTTGATGGAAAGGACATTATGGTTAGAATAAAGGTCTAGAGTGTGGTAGGATTTAGGTAGATTGAAGACCATCTTTAAGACATTGTTTTGAATTATCTGCAGAGGTCTGACTGCATTCTGTTTGGATAGATCCCCAGACTGAGCTTAAGTACTGAAGGTGAGAGTGGACTAAAGAATAGTACAGGAGCAGCTTGATTCTCATAGGGACTCCATGTTCATGTAGTCGTCTGATGGCACCCTTGGCAGGAAGAGTTTTCTTCAAAACAGAATTAATATGATCGTTCCAACAAAGGTGTTTATCTAGGATAAGGCCAGGGTATTTTAGGTTTCTAACTTCTGAGATGTTGGTGTGTTGAACACTCGGGGGAAGGAGGGGGTGTAGGGATATTTGTGGGTTTGAAATATGATGTAGGATGTTTTTTTTTTTGTATTAAACAATAATTTGTTTAGTCTAAAGTATTCTGTAATAACATTAAGGTCATACTGCATGATCTTGAGGGCATTGTCAACATGTCCACAATGTATGTATAAAAGTATCGCGTCATCAGCGTATAACTGCAGTTCTCCGTTCAGTTTCAATTTTCCTAAGTCGTTGATATAGTCCAGGAAGAGTAGGGGCCCAAGAACACTTCCTTGGGAGACACCTTTCACTACTTTTTGGCAGGAGCTATGAGAGCCATCAACTGTAACAAATTGTGTTCTGTTGTTAAGGTAGATTTTGATAAGTTGGAGAGGAATTTCTCTTATATCATACAGATCTAATTTTGAAAATAAGATGTCATGGTCCACCATATCGAAGGCTTTACACAAATCAATTGATAATACAACCCCGCATCCTCCTGAGTCCATGGAATTCTGAATTTTGTTTACCAAATTGAGTGAGGCCTGACTTGAATTGTGGGAGGGTCTGAAACCATACTGCTGGTTGTATAGGATCGAGTTTATTTCAAGAAATTTGGACAGTCTGCAGTTGATTAATTTTTCAAAAATTTTGTTAAAGATGGGCAGGACCGAGATAGGACGATAGTTTCTAGGGTCAGTTTTTAAGCCTTCTTTGTGGATGGGAAATATTTTGGCGGTTTTTTGGTTACAGGGATAAATACCGGTGGAGAACATGGCATTGGCTAAATTAGAGATTCCAGGAACTAGAACATCAGCACAAAACTTTATAACTTGAATGTTAATGTTATCATATCCTGGACTGGTATTATTTTTTAGGTTCCTAATAAAAGCTGAAACCTCTGACTCATCAGCAGGAGTTAGGAACATTGAGTTGAGATTAGATTCAAGGGTGTTGAAATGGTTTATGTTATCTAAGGAATGGTAAGTAATGGTAGCATTTAGCCTAGAGGCAACGTTTGAGAAGTAGTCACAGAGGGTATTGGCAATGAGGGTCGGATCAGAAACCAGCAAGTTGTTGCAATTGTTAATTTTCTCAATTTTTGAGGTGGTTCGTTTTTCCCTACCTAGTACTAGATTGATGTTTTTCCATGTGCTTTTAGAGTCACCACGGCAATCCTCAAATTGCATTGTGTAGTGATTCCTCAGGCATTTTCTCTTAAGTGAGGTGATACAGTTATTAAGGGCTCTGAGTTGCTCTTTCATTGCCAAGTTATTCCTGTTCCGTTTGAATTTATTGAATAATTTGTCTCTGTCTTGGACAAGAGTCTTTAGTTCTGGGGTGACCCATGGGCTGGAGTACTTGGCTTTTATGTTAATAGTTTTATTGATGGTGGATGATTTAATGTCATCTTGCAATTGATCGACGATATGTTTTAACATGGTATCAGGATTGTTATTCTGATTACTGGGGAAAATAGGGTGGGCTCTAACAAAGTTTTGCAGTTTTGTATAATCAATCTTAGATATTTTTTTGAAAGCTAACGTTTGGTTCGTGTTGAAAGGAATAGAAATGTAAAGCAGGCTATGATCGGTTAGTGAAGGGTGGACATTAACAGTGGAGACATGAATAGGGTGATTTCTTAAATTAGTCAGAACAAGATCAATCAGGCTACTGGATGATTCAGTTACCCTAGTCGGAAATAGGTGGTTGCACAGTACAAGACCTTGCGAGGAATAAGCTATGTTATAAAAGTTGTAGGATGGGTTGTTTCGGTTAGAGTCTATATTCATATCACCTACAACAAGTATATCACCTTTATGTTTTCCAAGGTCTTGTTCTAGAGGATTTAAGAATACTTCCAGGTTAGTTTGTGGGGGTTTATAGCAACCCCCTATCTTCACTAACTTTTTTGAATGTTCAAGAGTGATTTCCAACCACACAGAGTAATGAGAATTGTCATACTTATTGATAAAGTTAGGTCTAAGCTGGTCTAAGACATAAACAGCGATCCCACCTCCAAGAGTATTACGACAAGCAAAAATCCTTCATAGCCTGCTTCAACGTGGTTTCGTCAAAGTGCAGCCAGGTTTCGGCTATCACAATAATGCTAGGTTTGACTAGAAGTCTCTGGAGGATGAGCATCAGTTCAGTAAGCTTGTTTCGAAGGCTCCTGATGTTTAGGAACATTGAGATCGATGGGGGTGATATTTACTCCAGAGGAGTTAAGTCTAGGATACTGTCATTGCTATAATTGTGGACATTTTCAGTTATTTCAAAGATGTAGCCAGGCATAAGAATTTAAGAATCAGCATATTGACTGTGCGTATTTCATTGTGTATTAGGTGAGAAATTATTATACACATGAAGGTGGTGATATGATTACTGAAAGAGGTTATGATAAGGGCAGGGGAGGCAGTATTTTAAAACATAATTTTACAAAATTTTGATCGTAGAATATGTTATCATTGCATAATGAAATACCTCATTCATTATTAATTGTTAAATTAAAAATTTTAATCGAAGATTATAATAAGTGAATTCTAAACAAAAATGAAAATGTTACCCTTCCCAGCGCCATTATAACGTTCATAACACTACCACTTTGACAATGCTCTACTCAAAAAATAATGGAAAATTTCTGATACCAATTGGGACCGGAAATGCTATTAAGACATACTGAATGAAAACTTTTAACACAAAACGTCGTCAATATATAGTCAACAGTTTTGTCCACTTGCACTGCAAAATAAACTCTTCTCGGTTGTCAGTAATTTAGTTTTCGCACTTAGAATAACTGTTCAAAAATCTGTACCTACCATCAGATTCCAGCATTGACCTTCAAATGACCTTCACCGCACAACAGCTGTCTTTTAGTAGCACGTGGTTTTCGAGTCAAATACGACTCGCTACACTGGCATTAGAGATTCTTAACCGCAGTAGGAATGTCTGCAGACGAAACATAGCTAAATGTAACTAAATCGTTATTGTTACGTAGTTTACCAGGCACTGTGATTCATACAAAATATTAATTCTCATTCGAATATAAATAAATTGTTAATTTAAACATCAGCTTCCTATAGTCTAAAATATATTACATAAAATACATCCTAATGAATTTATACATTTGGCTGTTGTAAAATATTTCTATAACAAATTAAGACTGACTACAGTTAGCAAATAAAAACGTAACTGATTGCATACTTTGTGTTGCGTCTTGTTACTTGTGACGACCCAAAAATATTTATCTCTAGCAGTGAGCCCGATAAAAATCATAATGATAATAATTATATTAATTAAATTGAAGTAGTAGACTCCCGATTATTCATGTGTGGATCATCGGTTTGCGGATAATCCGCGCAAGATATTTCACTTTAAATTATTGAAAAATAATTTTTTGTAAAAAATTTTCTGTTATTTATAAATACACACCGTGTTTACTCGCATAATGTTCACCAACCTGTTATTCCCGCAACAGTTTTTTTGAAAGACATGAAGAAGATTTAAGTCTTTTCCAGTCGGAGAAACAACTAGTTCCACGCATGAATGGGTAAACGAGTTTTTTATCTATGGATAAATAAGATATCTGTGTTTTTTTATTATATTTATTTTTAGGTTATTAGCGCATATCTCCTAACCATTAATGTGAATAGTCGAGAGTGTACTGTATAAAATTGCTGCCAAACTGCAGGAATGAATTTGACATTTTTTCTTTCTATCGAGATCTAAGAAAGTGTAAAATTGGATTATCCACGATTTTGGATTATCCGAGGCATCGGCCCTCGCCATTAGTGCGGATAATCGAGACATGACTGTAGTAGATACCCATGTTAGGTGTCGTACGAATTAGCGTCACCTGAATAATACATTTTTGTAGATATGAGTGAATTAGACTAACGTTGTTTTAATAAACAATTTTGTGGATACTGAAGCCTACGTGTAGTACTAATACACAGAGGCAGTGACAAGTGATGTACTGTCGTCCACTTGGAGACTTGCTGCCCTATGTGCCTATAGTCTGTGCACTTTAAAATGAGCACTCCCCAACACTTATATCCATAACTGTATTTCAATTGAGCCAGAGGTTTTAAGTTTATGAGGGTGGTCAAAATTTTACAATGGTTTTTAATTTCAAGGTAGTTTTCATATTAAAAATAGTAATGATGATCGCAAAATGACTGGAAGAAAAATTTTAGTAGTGCTCATTTTATCGTATCGAGAACTTTTTCTCGACAACTTTTCAATAGAAGGGAAATGTATATTTTACTGTGTTTGAAACTATGGCTAGGAAATTAGTTGTAACAGAATAATTTGCAGCACTAGTTCATTACGTAATTATATAAATGCTGGGACTAAAGGTATACTGGTTTTCCACTGGTTGGAGGTACAACTTGATTTAGGAAAACGTTTCAGAATAAATTCCTCCTAAATTAGTGGACGAACACGAGAGTTTTTGACATCGTCAGAGTAGGACTGAAAGTTATCACAGAAAAAAAACAAAGGTTTAATTGTTTCGCAGGCATTTAAAATTAATTTAAGAGAATTTTTTAACATGTAAAGCGTCATTTCAAATTAATTTTATTATAATCAATTAAAAAAGTTTTTAAGGCTACTTTAAGCTAGAATTTTTACAGTGTCCTCCACGACAACTTACACAAATACAAATAACGTATTTTACAGTCGGCGTTGAAACAGAAGTGTGTGATGCGACCATTAGTTTCTTTTCAGTATCATATTGTGCAAAACACGTCGACTTTTCTAAACATGCTGTGACCTGGTATAAAAAAAAATGCATAGAAGGCCATTCGCAGGGTGCCAAAAAAATGTTCTAGGTAATAAGTACACTCGTTTATTTCCTCGATACTAAATGTGATTAAGTCGTTCTATTTACTCTACTAATCCGAAACTTCCAAACGAACGATCAAGTATTTCGGTCATTCACTGCAAATTTCTGACGTTTAGACAGGGATATGCCCGGTATAGACATATTTGAACACAGTCGTTCACCCAGATGCCCGCTTGCTGATGCGGTGTTGCCACAAAAATTGCAGTCCTCCTAAGTCCCTATTTAGGTTATTTATTTTCAAACGGCATAACGATTGTATATACAATATTTAAATGAAACTTTTTAATTTATTACACTTCACAGCTTTACCTCTTTCTCGCTAAAGTCAACCATGTAGGTTGCTTTAATTTTTTTTGTGGGCCCACTTTCGACTACTTAATATGAAAATACCAACTGACCAGCGCATTGAGCGAATACGATGCTTACACGTCAAACAACTTTGTTTTGACGTCGCGTGGTAGCACTAGTACAATTCGAGAGACGTTAAGTGAACGGGCGAATTTTTAAATTAGCTCGTTCTCTAATCTGGTATTCCGGGCAGCTTGAGTAGTCAGTGCTTCCTAGAAATCCAACAATCAAAAAAAGTTTCTGTGACCATAATGCTGCTTTGAAACCCGTTTTTATCATACCCAATCCTTACAAATACTCCAAATCACTTTATGTTGCCGTTCGTTCATGTCCATACCAAGTGAATAAATTTGGATGATTGTTAAAAGCTTTGATCTTGAGAGGAAGTGTGGGATGTCGTTAGGTGGATATGAAGCTGTTTGGGAATGCACGGGAAGAGAAAATGTAATAAAAAACCGAGTGACCGGTGTCGTTAAACACAATTTTCAAATTCTAAAATCCGTGCTCTATATCGATCCCGATTCTTTTTCGGGCAGGATGCCAAAAAATAAATAAAGGAATTTTTTTTCGACAGAATGCTGTTAACAAATTTTAGAACGTATATTCAATAGTGTATCAAGTTTTTGCATTCCCTACTAGTTAGCAAATATTTTAATCTTGAATGTGGAGCATGATTATTTTACAAGAACTTTTGAACTTTGTTTAATCTAGTTTTAACTCAAAACTTTAACTTTAAATGCCCGAAATAATAGTGTTTGTCAATTAAACAGGGATTACGGCGTCGTGTTTATGTCCGGCCGATATTCGCGACACTATTATACGGTATATTGATGCCAGTCTAATGTTGAAAGTGTGGTTCAACAGACACTCGAAACTGGTAACGAATAAAAGTTTATTTGAAATTTATTATATAATGATTGAATAATCTTTTTGAAAATAATAAAACTATTTAAAATCGTTGTGATTATGCAATAAAATCTTCCATTTAATTATATAATATCTGTTGCGATTTTCTTTGAAATACGAACAGTGGTCAAGCAGACTCTATATTCCAATGTCAACAATTTTACACTTAGAAATAAATGTGGTTGTCGTATTATATGTTAACTAGCAGTACGCCCGTGGCTTTGCTCGCGTGTGTTTCTCAGAACAGATACATTTCTGTACATCAGACAGGTAGTTCAATTAACAAGCGTTAGAATGACAAATAGGCTATGATAGTTGGGTTAACTCTGCAGCAGGATAAGTAGCTATAGCTGTCCACGCGAAAAGCAGTCTTGAGATTGTCCCTGCCAGTAACAGCGACTGTGCGTTATATATAGTCACAGCAAAGTTGACGTTGTGAGGTAATTACAGACTGTTAAATATAAGAGAGTAATCGAATGAAATACTTAGTTTACGTAGTATTAAGACTGATTTCTCTCGTGGACAACTATTGGTGATGTTGCCCTCAATAACATATTTATTTTTTCAAAACCTTCACTTGAAGTTTGGCATTAAGGAGTTTTGGCGGGATAATGTTTCGCTGAAATATAAACGTAATTGGTGCCTCAATCTCGAGGTTAGTGAGATGTGGGCTGATGTTGACGAGGAACATAGTGGATCGCATAATCAATTTTCACCACTTTTGGACTTCATCCAAATTGCACTAATTTCATATTTCTCGCATTTTAGTGTGTAAGACATGCACATTTTCACAGACTTTAAAGGAATTTGATCCCAGAACTTCCCGAACAATATAACGGAGCTACACACAACTGCGCCACATAACGTCGAAATTATTCATGAAAACTACTTTTAAAAATAAAATGTTCTGGCTCATAGAGGTTGTACAACACAGCGTCTCGAAGAAAGGAAAACATGCAAATGTTGACTTCGAAATGACATTGTGGGAAAACTGGCTTTTGACTACTGTCTATAAAACTTGTTTTATTTCATGTAAAAATAAAATAATTGTTTTTACAAACATTATATAATATCATTATGAACATAACGATTTAAAAAATAAAAAACCGTTGAAACCATAATTATTGGCTACTGTTTGACGTACATATAAAAACCCACATAAAAATTAAATATTGTGATTTCGTATTTTTTCCCTGCTGAATAATGGATGCATTCGTAATATAACCTAGGTAGTGGAGGTGTTTGTGGCATCGCGAGCTACAGTAGCCAATATTAGGCTATTTATTTTATCTGTCACCAAACAACTACAAGAACAGCATCTTAAGAACACTTGTGTGGACAGAAGAGTGCGTTCAGTGATTTAACCTGGAGAAAATGATATTTCATAATAATAATAATAATAATAATAATAATAATAATAATAATAATACAATAGTTTCAAAGTGACTGTCGTGTTCACATACCTGTCAGTACCAGAACAATCGAACAAAAGTATAGTATCAGGGTATTTAAATACGACCTACAAGTCCACACAGCCATTGATAATAAGAAATGCTACCTAAGGAGACAGTGGTGCTGAAGTTATAAAACCTGGTGTGGAGCAATTGAAGACTGCTTCTCAGTTTCATGGCAAAGTGTTTGTCCGGATACTACCCAACTTTACAATCAACATTAGTTGCAGTCACGGAGTTTGATAACGTATTGGGCAGTCTTGTCGTGGTATTCTGTCAGAAGCATTATTATCCTTCAATATTAAGTGATCATGATCATCCGATTGTGCTTTTGTTCCCCACTGAAGATGCCAGTTCAGGTCTGGCATGAAGTTGGATAGACATATCAACAATACCACGTTTATTAATTGTTTAATTTTTCAGAATTTGGTATGTAATTATTTCATAGCAAGTTATCATATAATTGTATCCAAAGATGTAAAGTACTTCCTTATGATTTATCAATGTCACAGGGGAAATCATGAAACATTTTATCCTTGTGTACTCACATAAAATAATGGTGATTGTATTTAAAGTAAGAAATAAGGAAACACTAAAATTTTGTACCATAAAAGAAAAAAATTTAAGTGCAAGTTAAACACATCACGTAAGTAAAAGACTTTAACACGAGTGTTTCGTACCGTGTTTCTAGCGCAAGTGTAGTAGCACAGTAATTCGTCCAAAATGAATATACCTTATTAGAATACAAATGAATGGCTTTCATAAATATGTATTTGGAACAGCATGACACTAATTTATAAATATCATTGATAGGCGCAAGTCACTGAACTGCCATCCAGTTTTCTCACCAACAACTCATCTATGTGAGACATTCAGCAGTGATTTACCACTTAATGACTTAGTAGTAACGACAAACATGCAAGGTACACGTACATGACCATAAATGAATCTGCACGAAGAATTTCGTACTTAAAAAGGACCGCAAAAACACTTGATGTCGCCATTTCCTGCAGCTATGAACTATAAGCTGGGATCACGTGTATGCTATGGCGCAACATGAGCAAGACCGGCAAGATTACAACTTGCATAGCAGAGGCCCCGTCCCAAATGGTGGAAGTGAATGCATCTGATGGTCGAGAGAAGTTTTCAGGGTGGTGGGGAGAGGGGCAGTGATTGGCTGGTACTTAGCTTAGGAGAAGAATTGCAGGGAAGGGTACAGGGGGGTAGGGGAAATGTAATGTGATTGGCTGGAGCGATTCTCCCTCCACTGGTTCATACTCCTGAGACATAGCTCCTCTCCTATGTCTGTAGAACATACCTCTAGGCATACTCCCATGTCTGTAAGACGTTCACTCTATCCTGCCAGTAAGGTTTAGTCTTTTGCTGGAATCGTGAATACTCCGCAACCAGCAGTACACGAAAACACCATGTCAGGTTCCTAAATTTATATTGCGATAAGTAACTATCCGATTTTATAATTCAAGTTTCCAATAAAACATAAGACACTAGCAAAAAGAAAACCATGCGATTTGATTACTAAAGTAAATGCATAACATTTTAGAAAATTGTTTTAAATTTGTTGCTTTGAAAGGCAGATCAATGAATTAATTCTTATATCATAACTACGTTTAAGCAAGAGTACTTATTTTGCAAGTGAATGTAATCATTTCTTTATGTTTGTTATAAGTATTATTATAGTTAGGCATTTGAAACCCCATTAAATATATTTTTTCAGCAGAAATGGCATTTTAAAAAATTGTATTAATTCGCTCGTTTGATTAAAGTTTTAACCTTAACATAACGAAAAGTTGGTAAACCCTATACAATAAAATTAATTTTAACAAACAGTTGTTTCAATTTAATAGTTTAAATAGCTAAATAGTTTAAATAGCTTAAAATACGAAAATATTATTACATTTGGTCTGGGTTGTGTTGCTTTTGCTGGATAATGATATGTCTTTCTGTGAGGAGAAATGATTACTTTATGAATATTGTGTCTTTCAGAATTCCACAAAAAACCCTGAGGACTGAATTCGTCTGCGAGGCAGTATTCCCCCGAGTGAAAATGTTTCCACACTATGAAATTTTCAAACAGTTCAAAAAAATAAAGAAAGTGTCATTATAGATAAACCAATAGATCGAGGAACTAAGGACATGAAAAAGAAGTCGCAAGGATGGTAATATCAGGATCACGGGTTACCTTGACCTAACAGTTCTCTTACAAATTGAGAGATCATAGTTACTGACATCTAAACACTACCTTACATAACAGGCGACAGAAACATTACATAATTTGTTCAACGATTTTATCACACTATTCCAATTTGAAGAGTAATGTAAGAATAAAATGGCGCCCTTTCGATTGCACTGATGACTTATGAGTTATAAACAGGAGTGGATTAAGCTGTGCGTGACCCTGGTGTTCGTTCGACAAGCCCGAATTACCAATGGCCCTCGAAGTGAACTTGGCATATTCCAAGTAGGCCTCATTGAAAACTACCAATATGTCAACAGCAGAAGATGAAATGTTTAATATTATAACGGTATGTGCTACATGTGAATACTCGAAATTAAAAGTTATACGTTTTAACATTTAAGTTTTACTATGCACAAATCGACACGGCGCCTCCAATTTACTTCATGCAGTAGTGGGTTTGAAATTATGTGCCCAAACATTTGTGACAGATTTCTCATATTCAGAACGTACTTTGCAGTTGAGGAGGAGGTTTGGCTCTCTCGTCTGCTTCGAGTAACGGTACTCCAGAGGGTGGCACGTGACTTCACTGCGGGGCAGTGCATCTCCAGTGTCAAAGGCAGCAATCGATTCATTTTTGTGTTTCAGACCACTTTCATGTTCTGCCAATGCCTTTGTATGTGTACTTTTCATAATTTCTCCCCTCCTACTCTTAGACACAGCCATGTGAAATCGGTCAGCTGCTCTACATTTTCTGCTCACTATCTCCTTGCGTTCATCACTTATAAAATACACACTCCATCTTATTCAATAAATTACTCACTTGGGTATAAAATTATTTGTATGAATGCACTTTCTTATCCTGTTGTGTATATAAACTATGTGTGGAATAGTGCATCAGTTATTTAACATAAAAATACTATTTTTCAGTAAACTAAAACACTGAAAGAGACGAAGGTTTTTTGCAGATTGTGTATGACCAAATTTATGATTTTTATGAGGAGCATATAGCAACAAAGATCCTAGATTCTTGAATGATATGTAATATGCCTCTCAGAAGCCAATCACCACATAACAAAAATTTTATAAGCTAGAAAAGTTGTGTGATTTTTTGTTACTCTGCCATATTTATTTTTCGTAAAACAATGTCTATTACGCAATCTAAAGAATAGTAATATCATGATTATGGTTTGTGTTGTCTTGCCATGCCCACAAGGACAATGCAAGCATATCTGTATTTTATGGGCTGGACAACGTGTTTGTTTTTATGTGAGCAGTGAAATGCTATGACTTGAAAACTGTCCACATTGCAGATCAAATAGACTGCAGAGCGGAGGAAGCGTTATGTTATAAATTGGTGTTCGAAACATAGACGACTGACTTTAGGACATGCTGTTTACATATTTTAGTTGGAAGTCGTGTCGTCATACCAATTCCCGATTTTGGAGCTGAATTTGTTCAAACAAAATAAGATTGTACGCGAAATTAGGTTATGCTTAAAAGAAGTTCTGTAAAATGTTTGTGTGTGAGGGTGACTACGTCATTACCGTGAGAAAACAAACATGTTTACTAAACATACAATAAGTACAACTATGACAATATTTCCTAATTTACTTTACACATACTTATTTGCGGCTATAGTAGCACACATTGCGCTGTAAAAAATAGCCGAATTCACAAAATGTTGCGAAAGTATGACCGCACTGAAAAAGTACATACATATTTTGTCATGAATATTTAACTGAGATATAACTTACAAGCATTTTTCCTAAAGTTGAATCGTAGGAATGCCGAGATATAGCCGACGCTCCCTCAACTGCATAACTTGTACATTACCTTACCTTTCCAGTCCAGATCGAGAATGTTCTGGTGACAATATACCCCAAATCTAGACTGTTGTCCAGACAATGGCTTGTTAGTGATCAATATTTAAATGGTGTCGATGTGTATACAATGTAACAAAACATTATTAATGTTGCTCAGTAGGAATGCTAACTGGTACCACCATATTCTAATTATTTAATATTTCCTGTGATTTTGCAATATTTTTATACCGATGTCAAAACTGGACTCGCCCACTTTATGATAAATTAAAACTTATTTGCAACTGAGTCAATATTCCGAAATTATAAAGGGGCAGGATAGAATCTACAGGTCTGCGTAGCATATGTATTTTATAATATCTAGGACAATCAATCATTCGAGGAAAAAAAAAAACAATAAAACAAAAATTAGGAGTTTTTTGTGTACTGCAATTGAAAAGGTTTTATAGTTATATTTTAGATTTTAACACAAAATGTGAAAACAATTACAATAAAAAAATAACTGAAATATTTTCCAAAACTTATTCTTAAAAATTTTCTAAAAATAATTACCAAAACTAAACATCACCATAAATATAACTTTTTAACATAATAAAACAAATATTAAGAGTTTTTAAAAACTTAAAAAAATATAAAAAGATTGTATACTATTTTAAAAGCGAGTTTTTACATTTTAAAAAATTTAAGGAAATTTTTTATAAATAAAGACAAAAAATTCTAAAGACAAAAATGTAAGCATCACATAATATACTAAAAGGGAAAAGAAATTTACAAATATTTCCGAATTTAGTCTATCATAGACAATTCGTATTTAATAAATAAAGCTAAAATAGGAGGCATAAAATTTGGTCATCGAGTATTATTAGGAATATTAGACAGTAAAGAATTTTTACCAGATAGATTCGTTAAACAAATTTAAAATGAAGTATAAGGTGACAGATTGTCGGTCTGTAAGGCAATTTCATTCAATTATATTCGTAAAAAAAGTTCTTTATTTAATTACTATTTTTACTGTGCTTACTATATTTTTATTATAAGTAATTTTTTAACGCAATAAAATAGAAAAAATTTGAAAATAAAACTATAATAATATAGTTACAAACAATAATTTTTTTCAACAATATTTTTGTTTTATAAATAGAACCTAATGAGTACCACAGAATATTCTAAAAATACCTTCATAAACTTGACAATTGTTTTAGTAATGGCTTTGAGAACTTCAATCAAATGTTTAATTGTATGTTTTAGATAAAACATATCTTAATTAATTGCTAAATTATGAATATAAGAATTATCTAAAAACTAATTATTTTTCCGTGACTACTTCTACTATAAATTTCCATCTCAAATTCGTGAGTATTTTCTGTGGTTGTAAAACACAAAAGTGGTCAAAATTTAAGCGACAGATAAAGCAGCAGTCTTTAGACTGTGCCATGACAAATAAATTTAATTTCGTGTGTTCCCAAATTTTTAATTAAATGTCGTTTTTATCGACAGGTACTGTGGTATTGAAATAACTTTTTTTCTTTTCGAACAAAGCGATAAACAAGTCCAAGATTTTTATAACTTGTTCCATTTATAAATTAAAAAATCAATTTAATACTATATTATTACGGTTTCATTTATAATATTGAAGATATTTCAGTAGAATTAAAGTCAATAATTTTTTCCTTCTCACCTCTTATATCTAACACAAAAATTTTCACCTTATATGTTTCTATTGGGAGCAAAATAAAACATAATGTGTCTCGTAATAAATTGTTTCACTAAATGATATTCTTGGTTTAACAGTTTAAATGAACTAATAACACACACACTGATTTATTTCAAAGACTTTATTCTGTACAAAATCTAAAATTTCACCAATTGAATCTGATTTATCAAACAGTAAATTGAAAACATATTCTATAATTACCGTGGTCTTATTTTCTTCTAAAATTACTTTATCATTTTGAAATGGTGGTAATGTTCGTATAAGTTTTAACAGATTTATCAACTTAAATTGACCAGTTGGGACTTATTACATTTTCTACCCCATTTTGATCTGTAAAATAGAGCTAGTTAGTTTTATGTGTAATGTTTGGTGCCAAATATTTAGTATACAACTGAATCAATCCCACCGAATGTTCTTCTGTTCTAAAGAATTATTAAGCTTATTATTTAAGACCGATTTCTTATCTAATAAATCATTTATATAGAAAAATATATACAATAAATAATATGACTACTAAACATAAAGAGACAGATTGGGACGTAAACATAAGAATACCTAACAACTTTATTTCAAATGTTGCTAGATCGTGGGTTCAAGTTCCTGCGGCCCCCGAATGGTTAAGTTTCGGCACTCTATACGTATGTTCAAGAAGTTTAAATCAACCAATGTATATTGCTTTAATAAAATATGCTGATGCAGCAATGAAAATATTTAATGAACTTGTAGCATAATTTTTCTCTTCAAATGAAGATTTGGTTGATGTTGATGGATAATTGAACGAATCTATAGTTTTTCATTATGTTACACTAGATAACCAAGATGTAATAAGAGACTACTTTACTCGTGGCAGATACAAAAATATTGATTGTTTTTATTGAATAAAATCTTTCTCAGTAGTACCGAAACAACTAATAAGAGATAATGCTAATTTTCCCTGTATATTTCAACAAGATGACACAAACCTTAATCATACGCATAGTGTTTTTATTGATGGTGACGTGTCATTTGAAAAATTTAGAAAAGTGTGTTAAAATTGTTAGAATAAAGACTACAGTTTTATTACTTTAGATCTGACATGTATGTTAAACGATGGTAAATATCGTAATGAAATTAAAGATTTATTAAAAATAAACTGATATTTGTAAAACATTACCATTTTAATAATAACAGTAGTATTGATTAGTACATTTTAACTTTTTGGAATTAAAAAAAACATTTTACCATATATACCTTTGGCAACAATAGTTCGTATGTACTTTCAACAAGACGGAGCTCCTGCACATTCTGTAAGGCCAGTGACACAGTACCTCTCAACAAAACGTATTTTTATGTCGAATAACTTAATAAAATCAATTTTTGTTAAGTTATGGAATAATTGTGTAATTTGTATATAAACTTTGCGATATATTTTATTCTATTTAAGGTTCCATCCGTCAGAAACATGTATTCTGTTTGATTGATTATTACTTAGACAATATTTTTTTTCATTTGCACTGAATTTTCCGACTAAATGAATAATATTCAATCTGTTAGATTGATAATACTGTTCATTAACAGTATCATTACGCGCAATTGGATTAGCCACATTTCTTAATATTTTATCTACGTTATCTACATTGTAGTCTGATTCTAAATATGGAAAGAGAACTTTGTCCAATGATCTTTCATTTCTAGTTACTTTGTTTTAAAATCATCGAACTGTGAGCTTTTAACAAAATCAGAAGTATCAACAACAATATCACTCTTACATTTTGATTATAATTGTTTAATTTGATTTTCAGCCTAAGATTTTGTTATTGCGATATATCCATATTACTGATTATGTAATTTTTAATGTTATATTCTTAAAAATATACATTGCCTACTATATAATCACGTCAATAAATATAACTGTACCTACTAGTACATCGAAAGATATTGAAATTTAAAAAATTCTTATCACCAGAAAATAATATAATAATAATAATATAACGTCTTTATTAATAACATAACGTCTTTCTTAATAATGTGGCGAAGTTAAGGCATTTTACCTTTTCTTACACTTAACCACTTAAATTACATACACTTTTGAATATAATTAAACATTATGTGCTTACAACTAATAACAAGTAGAATTTTTGTTTAACAATTTTTTAAATTTAAATGAAATTAGAGGTTTTATCATGTGAACTTAAAAATTAGCTAAACCCTAATTACAA
>PNEQ01129580.1:0-26480 GCA_003012365.1 Medauroidea extradentata
GTGAAATTACAAGAGGTCGACTTCGTGGTGAAGACAAGGTTTTATTGTCGGGGTTGTACAGTGCGGAGGTTAAACACGTGGCAGTCATTCCCCGCAGAAATGTATCAACAGAAATTTACGAGGCCAGAAGGTTCATCTGATTAATGGCACACACAACCAAAACAAAGTGACCTAACCACCAAGAGAGCTTCCATCAGTTAATTTCCCGGCCGGGATCCATCATTACAAGGACAACACAACAAGTTCACCACGTGGTAATCATTTACAATAAAAAAATACTCCATCACGCACATTTCTAGCGTTGGCCCCGTGCCCTTGCTACCAGTTCCTTACAAAAATATTAAGAGATGCCAACAAATCTCAGCCGATTACTCGCATCTAAAATGAGAAGTCCTACAGCCGCGGTCGCGGTATTCCGCCTTGCCAGCCCACGGCATGGCACGAGTCCTCTACCGACACAACCTCACCCGACAATGAACGTAGCTAGACTGGGGCGAGAAAATGGCTGCCGTCTCCTAGCAAGCTGGCAAGAGGGCGCCACCCTCACAGCGACTTCCGGGAACTCTCTTGGTCCAGAACATTCCACTTTAATTATTTAAAAGCCCAAAATTTGTAAAACATTAGATGTAGGGCTAACTTGAACAACACTGCTTATCAAAATAGTATCTTATGTTTGAACTAGTTATATTAAATAAAATAAAGATTACACTTGTCCGAGAGACCAAACTTCCTGTTCCAGAACATTCCACGGCCATCTCTCACTCAACAAGGTAGAAAGAAAGAGAGCCCTAGGCCTACTAGTTTCACCTCAAATTACTTTAAACTCACATAACTTCTACGCTTTTAATTTTATAGAAAACCTGCAAAGGACAACTATTGCAGCAAATTAAATTATCTTTACATAGACATCCAACATGGCCTGTCACACTACATTTCCATTATCTGGTTACAAGACGGATTTAGTAAATCAAAACAAAATTGCTTTAAAATTCAGTGGGTTCACCAATCTATCTTATACTGGCCTGCGTGATTTACCTCACATAATTACTGATTATTATTGCTGTAATAACTTTGGAATGACTGCCACAAGCATCATACATACAATTATTATTACATATATTACTGAACTTTAACCTGCTCATTCTTCAGAATGGGATCCCCTTGCTCACATTGGGGAAATGTCCACTCACTATATTTGATTAGACATAAATTACTTTATAAAAGACAGGAAAAGCACTTTCAAAAAAAAAAAAAAACACTTCTGTTGGCAAGCGGGGCAACGGTACTAAATAACTTGTGGGCTGTAACTTCACTTCACCTAGCACCACTTATGGCTCAAAATTCACCTTAAAATTTCAGAGGCTCTGTTGGCATAATTGGCAGGTCATCTGCTGTATTAAGCTTCAATGAGACACAAAGTTTAATAATTTTTATATATATATATATATATATATATATATATATATATATATATATATATATATATATATATATATATATATATATATATATATATATATATATATATATATATATATATATATATATATATATATATATATATATATACACACACACACACACACACACACACACACACAAGAAAAAAAAATTGAATTGTCAAGGTTTATGGTCTGGTGAGGCCAGCTACTTCACACTAGGAATAACACTAAAATTGGGAAAATATGATTTATATGAATACTCAAATGTGTTAAGTGCTGGTTCTGGGCACACACCTGAACGGACCTCGTGATCTTGCGTACATAACGGCCATAGAAGATTGCCATGCCTGCGACGGGAGGCACTACAGCCAGCCCCACCAGTGCCAGCCTGGGAGACAGGTATAGCTGCAACATTGTACATTACATTTTAATTTTGCTGACAAATCACAGTTGATCCAGGTAGTGCACAAGCAGCAAAGAGGAGTAAAATACTGTACACAAATATATAATTACTAGCAGTCCCCTGCGGCTTTGCTCGCAAGTATTATTCGCAACTGGTAATATTTACTTTAATTGAAGAACCTATTTGTACTCAAGATTGGTACTTCAGTCATCAAATGTTAGAATGTCCAAGCGGCAAGTTCTGCAGCAGGATAAGTAGCTACAGCTGTCCACGCGAAAAGCAGTCTTAAATTTGTCCCTGCCACTAACAGAGACATCGCCTGGGCTTTATTTATAGCACTGCCAATTTGACGCTGTGGGGTAGTTACAGACACCTAAGGTAAGAGGTTAATCGAATGAAAAACATCTTATTTACTCTGTGCACATCCACTGGAGACGGTGCCCTCAATTACATATTTTCAAAATATTCACTGGAACTTTATTATATTACAAAGTTTCAGTGGGAAAAGGTTTCACGGAAACGTATTTGGTACCGCAAACTTAATATTAGTGAGATGATATATCGTCGTTTTACTGCCAAAAGTGACCCAGTCAAAATGAGATAAAATGATAAAAATGCTAGGAATATGTATATGTTGTTCAGGAACAATTGCCCAAGTTATAAGTATATTCGTCATTTCGTACTGTTGCGTCACAGTATAGAAACTTACCACATTTTTGTTAATATTTACAATTTAATAGTGTTTTTAAACAAAATAACATTAATGACTTCATCACTTATGGCAGTATACCGACGATACGTCAGCTGATGTTGTACAGGAACCTAAGTGGAAAGCGAACTGCAATTTTACCCCTTTTAAAGACTACATGTAAATTGCACTAATTTGATCTGCCTTGTAGTTTTTGTGTGCCAGAATTGAACGTTCGCACGCAGCATTTAACGGAATTCAAGCCCAGAACCTCCCGGAATTTAGACCTGAGTAACAAACAACTGCGTCACGTAACGTCAAAATAATTCATGAAAATAAAATTTTATTAAAAAAATATAATATCTGTATCTTGGGCTCATAGAGGTTGTACAACACCACGTCTCAATAGGTTACTGTAGAGTGAAACTCCTGTATAGGTTATTTATCGCTGCTCGTTCTTGCTTTTCGGACTGTCTGCCTTGAATATTCACCAACTTAGTTTTATTCTTAATAATCACATTTATTATAAAGAAAAAAAATTACATACATATTATTTTAAATATTTACGTAAGCACCACTCTGACGCGAACAACACCTCAATATCGCTACTGGTTAGATAGATATCATGGGTTGATGGAAAACAAATTTTATGCTTTTTCACCCATTTGGGTGTCGAATTTCGAAATATTTTAAATTTCCATCTTAGACATTTGTATAAGTATCACACTGAAGTGTAAATCACATAACTAGACTGTTCAGTCGAATCAAAATTGATTATTCACTAAAAAAACACATCACCCCTGCACAGTATTGAGAAATCAAATTTCGAAAAATCTTACAATCGCTTTGTGATCATTTTTGTAATCATCATCCTGAAGCAAAAATTAATTGTATATCTTGACGGGTTTGATAGATATCGAGGATTTATCTAAAACACATTCAAGGTCTCTTCACCATCTAAGAGACTAAATTTCTAAAAACCCTTGAATCACGTTTTAGAATACTTTATTGGTATCTCGTGGACGTAAAATACACAACATTAGCCCGCTGGGTTCAAGATATATCGACGATTAATTGAAAACGCTTTTCACCCCTTTTCACCTCCTTAGGTGGCGAATTTCGAAAATTCCTGAAATTACTTTTTAGGTATTTGAGTAATCATTAATCCTAAATAAAAATCACGTCGCTATATGAAAATCAATGTGTTCTGGTCTGTTTAATGCGACCAAGGAAGCTTGTTCCCGTTCCTAAATTGACAAAAAAATACCAATGCGGGAAAACTTATGCCCCGAGAGTTGAACACTTTGAAGAAGGGCTGACAAAGAATGTACTCGACAACATACGATTTATGGTTAATACTGGCATTTATGACTGGCAAGATTCAAATACATTATAATCACAAGG
Source organism: Medauroidea extradentata (assembly GCA_003012365.1). Classification (NCBI taxonomy): domain Eukaryota; kingdom Metazoa; phylum Arthropoda; class Insecta; order Phasmatodea; family Phasmatidae; genus Medauroidea; species Medauroidea extradentata. Next base: position 3,938 of record PNEQ01129580.1, read on the forward strand.
TTGAAGTTACACAAAATCTCTCAAGCAGCGCAAATGACATTACATTCATAAACTTCTCGCTCTGGATGCTTGAAAAAATACACCCGACACCCCGTTCGACGCACCGACGGCCCAACGCGAGAAAAATTGAAAGAACTCGCAAACTAAACCAACAAAGGGGACCAAGAGACTTACCGACCGGACACACGAGGGTGCCTTGCCGTTCGACCCTGTTAAATAACACTGAAAAACGAGAACTCACCTAATTGGACCGTCGGGGCATCGAGCGGAGTCGGCAAAAAACAAGACACGACCAGCCCAGGCGAAGGCAGGCGCAAGAGTGAAGAGTCCCTGCCGGCTGGTCACCACTCCCAAACCCCGGCAGGAGGGGAAGGGACGGGAGGCCCAGCCGAGGAGTACCGAGCGCGCCCGACCAACGAACGTAGGAGCCCGAGGATCTGGCGCCACAATCAAACCGCCTGGTCGTTGCGAGCGGACCCCCGGGCGGAGCAAACCAACATCTATCACTCGGGAAGACTCAATCGGACCGACGGCACTGGAAAGGGGCCAGGCGAGGAGCAATCCCACTACAAATGTGATCGATATATATATCGATTGAGAATCGAAAACTCATATTACCCCTTTTTTAACCAATTTAGGGCCGAATTCGGAAAATATATTTTAAATGGTACTTGGAATATTGACAAAAACACCAATTTAAAGCAAAGAGCACTTCGATATCTCGATTGATTCGATAGACATGGAAGGATAATCGAAAACACATTTCACGTATTTTCACCCCTTTAAATAAAGAATTTCAAAACGTCTTTAAGTCCTGTCATAGACATTTATAAAAGTAACCAATTAAAGTTAAAATCACGACGATAGCCAATTGTGTTTCAAAGATATAGACGATTCATAAAAAAAAAATTTGCCCCTTTGTACTGCCTGCGGGTCGAATTTCAAAAAACCTAAAACTACTTTTTGGGTATTTACGTAAGCAATATTTTGAAGTGAATATCAACTCTCTATCCCGAAGAGTTCGACAGATATTGATAGTTGATTGGAAACATATTTAAGGTCTTTTCACCCCCTTAAATGCTAAACTTCGAAAAATCTTTAAATTGGCTAATACATACACATTTTTACGAGTGTCCTATTAAAGTAAAAATCACGATGTTAGGCCGTCGGGTTCGAGCTCTATCGACGTTTCTTCGGAAACACATTTCACCCCTTTAGAGGTTGAATTTCGAAAAATCCCATCTTAGTGCTCGCCTACGACCTGAGGGGAACCCCCACAAAAAATTTCACGATTCTAGGTCCAGTGGTCTGGTCTGCAGTTTGATATGTCAGTCAGTCAGCTTTCATTTATATATATATATATATATATATATATATATATATATATATATATATATATATATATATATATATATATATATATATATAATATATATAATATATATAATATATATATTATAATTGCTTTTTTATAAATCCTGTAGCAGTACAGATAAACTAGGATGTAAAACACTATCAAAACTGGTCCTTGGTACTCTGGCCTTCCGCCATCACGTCTGATCCTAATGGGGGAAAAAATTTTTCACTACAACTAAATTTGTTTTCTGAATAGTACAGCTATTTAAAATTTAATTGAAGTGGAAAGAATGTTTATAGCTGATCACTTTTCAAAGAAATATAACAAGTGAACTTAACATAAATTAGGCAGTAGAAATGTAATTATTTATAAATTACACGCATGTGGGGTTTCCCCTTTTTATTTTGGTTTAGTATCACACTGAACTGAACTCTGGAACAAAATAGTACAGTCATAGTTATAACTTTTGAGATTATATACCTTACAGTAACACATTTAAATTCATGTGACTTCTCAAAAATTAATAATACCAAGCATTACAAAGAAGTATTTAATTTTATTAATAATAGCAAAAACATATACAATATACAACTTAATATTTATATTCAAATAGGGTACTAATATTTACAGGCTCTAGTAGCATAATACTATGAAAGGAAACTGTGCCATTTCTTCCAATTTAAATTTTTCTGTCTTTTTTTTTTGCAATCTTTTTTTACACACACTACATTAACATAGCACAAAATATTTTAACTATACGTACATTAAATTTCAGTGCATAGCAGTACACCTCACATGATGGTCCATGGATGTGCTTATGCTTGATTATTTCCACAGACATGTCACATCAAACGTACATAATTCTGTGGTTGGCGAGGAAGGGGGGGGAGAGAACAAGGTATCCGTACATTAATGCATGATCCAATGTACCATGCAAGAAATCATCATCAGCTACCATCGTATAATTGAACAATCCAGTGTTGTTCCCATTTTATTATGCAAGTGAGCTGGGGCATGCCTGTGTGACATGGGTCATAAACGATTTGAAGACTTGGGCTTTGAGGCTGAAGACCCTTTTTAACTTCATGCACTTGTGAGGGGTTATGGTAGTCCCTGGTTGGAGAACTCTTTTATATAGTTTAATTGGGCGGTCCAGTGCTTCGAGATTTGGCCACCGCATGTGCCACATCACATGCCTCAGGTGTCTTCCCCTTCCCTTTCTCCATGCATGCCCACCCCCCTCCCTTTTGTCCTGTACAATGCTGGGTCGAGGCATCGTGGCCAATGAGTTGCATTCGTGGCTCAGGCGGATTCACCTCTTCCCAGCGGCTCTCACTGCGAATGGCAAGTGGCATACATCAAGAAACTATAAACTATTGCTGTGTTATTCGACGGGGGTTAGGTTCTCTCCTCTTCGCATTTTCACGAGTTACTTGTGATTAGGAATGTAATACGCTTCCACTCGGTAGCAATCATGTACCTTTTGGAATATAAAACTTAGGCTTGAAAGTTTGAATGAATTGGTTCCTTTGGCACCCATCCTCCTCCGTCTCTTTAAATGCTCACTCTTGACCTATTTATTTTTAGTATTGAACGAAGTGTGTGTTACACTGCCATGCAGTAGTAGCATTTATCACAAGTAAACATTTCAAGTGATATGCTAATGAAATAAAAGGGTGAATTTCTCAGGGTTAAATTACTTATGAAAATGTTACCTAATGCAAACTCTGTAGCACTGGAGAACACGCAGGGACTAGTATTCAAATGTGCACGCACACATACATGTGCACACATACATGTGCACACATACTTTTGTCCTCTCTTCTTTAGTTAATACTATAAATTAGTTTGAGAGCTGTGTATTGTAATATATAAATTGAGAAATCTGCATCATAAACAAATAGTAAAACTTTTTATTTTATTTCATGAAAATTAGTGCTTTGCATTTTATTTCCACGTGGTCGGACGAGTTAACCATTCCAATTTTGAGAAAAGATCACATCACCAGAGATGGACCTGTTCTCAGTTTGCGTATAAAATTTTACAGTACTCATGGTCATCCTTCTTTGAACGACTTTTGAACACTAACCTTAAGTACAAAATTTTTTCCACTAACGTACGAGGCCAAGTTGGTGTAACCACCCTTCTTCTTAAATTCTGCAAGGTGTATAGGAAAATACCTCTTTTTACAAACTAAATTATTCCATGTGTGCCCGTAGTGCCAATGTACAAAAAGAAGACCACTTTGGTCAAGTATATAATGTCACTGTTAAAACACTATCCTCATTTTAAAAAATACTGTTTCAAAGCCCTTCAATTTAGCTAACAACTGTATTTTCAGACTACGTACTTCAAAATGTAACACCGGTTGTATGCAAAACTCAGTCAGAAACGAGCACTGAACTTTGCTACAGACTTTGCACCAATGAAATTATATGATCACCGCTAAATGTCCCCAGTAAAAATGGATTGGCAGAAATTTTTTACTATTTATGCGCCTGAAGGTCACCCTTATAGATCTTTCATTTCTAAGCCTCTTAACACGAAAAACCACTCAAGGCAGGCGGCACCTCTACGTATAAATTGAATACACTCTTCCACCGCTTACCCAGCACGTTCGGGGGACGATGCGTGCCAAAAATTTGAGTTTACCAAATAGCTGAAGGAAAAAAATAAACAAAATATAATATTTTATAAATACAGTAGTTGTACCAAAAATAGTATAGTACTATACTTTCGGTTCAGGTGCTACTTATTATTACTAAAATACAGTGAATTAACTGTGAGAACACACATAAAAACATTAATGTAATTACTACTACCTACTACTTACTAATAAGACGTGAGCGGTTCCTGTGAGTTACCTGCGCGACCGTCAGCTGCTCTCCCTCCCCCTCTCCCTGTGCAAGACTGTCTCGTCCTTGGGAGGTCACTCGGCGCTCGCTGACTTGCGGACCAGTTGTGACTGGCTGCGCGTAGCAACAGCAGTTTCCTTGTTTAGTACACTAATTGCTTTACACATACGTACATTTTTATTTATTACAATGTTAATTTATTTCCACTAACTGTTCACCCCTAATAATGTATGATTTATAAGTTATGCACACTATTTATGAAATAATTACACAGCAATAGGTATGTATGTAACACGCAAATAAAGTCAGCATTCCGAGTTTATTAAAGTTTGCAAATGGCTGGTGTTTATTTATCTGTCTAATCACTATCACTTTTGCATCACTTGTTTCAGTGCGCATACTTGTAGAGGCTGGCAATTTCGTGAATATATCCGTCAAACATTGTTCTTTAAGCGTCTTGGCCTCATGTTTATTAACTGTTTCTGAATCATGTACAAGGATATGATTTGTTGCTCAGAGAAATAGCTTCGCCGCTGCAGACCAGTTATTCACCAGTTATTAAGTGCTCTACATGATAAAGACACTCATCTTGTGTGGTTTTCGCAGCTGGTTTTTCGTCATCATCACTACACTGTCATCATCTTCTTTGTTTGTCACGCCTGTGACAAATTCAATTACTTCCTGATCAGAGAAGTGATGAACAACAGAGACATCAATGTCAACTTGAAGCCATTTCTTAATATTTTCATCACGTAGGCCTAATTCATAAACTTCAGGGTTGGTAATATTTTTGGCGTACTGTAACAGTGTGCTCACTGTTGTTGATTCAAAGCCTTTGAAGTCATCAATTTCACTTTCGTCGTTGGTCACATCAGCAAATGCTAAGGTTGGCCACACTTTATGCCATGCCTTGTGCAAAACTGAGTTGGGTATACTGTCCCAAGCTCTGGCAAGTGCCCAAATCACATCACATAGATTATATTCATTCTTTATCTCAGCTACAGATTTTCCATGATTTAAGCTTGACAAGAAAAACTACATAAACTCCTTACGATACTGATATTTCAATGATCGTAAGAGGCCTTGATCTTGTGGCTGAATCAGTGCAGTACAATTTGGTCATAGGAAAACAGAGATATTTTCTTTGTCGAGTTTCTCAGCTGGAGGATATGCTGAGCAATTGTCAAGGAGAAGTACAATTTAGCATTTAGGTTCCAAACAATGCTCATGGACGAAGACTTTTACCAATGACTAATAACTTCACTTTGTATGTTCCGGCCACATTGGAACACCCTTGCACAGTAAGATGATCTTTCAGTCCACTGTGTAGTTAATTGCCTGTACACAGACTAGATCGAGACATGCAGCACCAAAACAATGTACATAGTTTCAACTGCATTGTATATTTGTTTAGGCGAGGGATTTACATCCAAAACTAATTTCTCAAACTCACTAACGAACTTTTCTGCAGCTTCTACATCGGCAGAAAGCTTTCTCCCTCTAGCTAGAAAGCTGAAATGCCATGACGTTGTTGGAACCTGTACAGCCATCCTTGAGAATAGTTGCATTTAAACGGCAGGTTGAGTTCATTGTGAAAAATTTAGCTTGTTCAAGTAACAGTGCACTGGACATGATGACACCTTCACTACGACGTTGCCGGAACCAACTTATTAATACATTGTCCAATTCTGCACTTTTACTTAACTGAGTTGTTCTACGATTTTCCATGGATTTATTTGACTAGTTATCAACTTAAAACTTGCCGAGATCATTTTTTTGTTTTTTAATGTTATACACCATAGAACTGCTCATGCCATAACACAAACACAGCAATTTCACAAAAGCACCACCGTTGAGTTTTTTTAAAATGTCAACTTTATCTTTGATAGACAACACAATCTTTTTCCATTTTTCACTAGAACCAGAACTCACATTTGTCCTTTTAGTAGTCATTGTACAACACAACGCAAAAACAGCTCAAATACACACGTGTGTGAGCGAGCTACGCAGTTACTTTGTCTGCCGATATCCGACTTTCCAACAGACTGCTTCATTACGCAAGAGATATGCAGGGACGAATCTAGACATTCCTTCACCCGTGGCAAGATTTGATCCCCCCCTCCCCTCCTTTCCCAACAATTTTTCCAACAGTCCAAACAACCAAACAGTTATAAACGTATCTTGCATACGTTGTTTTGTGCTCGCGTAAATAACAGAATAAAATTTTTGTAGAAATATATAAAACCTGTACTAACTATCATTAGCAGTGTATTTAAATGTGCATTCTAATCATAAATACTGTATTAACAACATTATATGGAACCAAAAATACAAAACTAAAAAAGTCTAAATATTGGTACGTATTGTATCTTTTTTACACTCATTTACACTTCATTCCCAAGTAAAAATTTTCAGCACCACCCACGCCCTCTAACCCGTCGCCCGGGACAATCTGCCCCCCCCCCCCTCCCATGGAGACATGCAGGTCTTAGCGCAGGGATTTACCTACTCATTTAGGGAAGGCTGGCTGGGAGGGCAGTCACATTACTGCACGGCCCTTATTGTTTAAGACACCACCACCCAGCTACTATCAGGAGTGATATCCATGTCAAAAAATCTGCAATATTAGTCTGTAAACATCTAGCATGCTGCCTTTGGCTAAAAAGTAGTATTGTTATAGGTTGTTCGGGATAAAAAGAGCACTATAAATGTGACCTCTGAAAAATATCGCTAGCTGTTTTACTGCATATAATTCAACAACTACAGTCTCCTTACTGCTTGTATGGTTGGCAGCAAAATTACGCAATATAGTTCCTTGTATTTTCTATTTAAATATAACAAAACCGAAACAAAATCATCCAAAATTTACATTTTTGTATTTTATATAATTAACCAACTTTTCTTATCAAACTATATACTGTAGGTTCCTACTGACTGTACAGTTTATCTTACATGCACAAACATTAAGTCACGTGTCCAGAGAGATTAGACAGTTCACGTTGTTTGCCTTTACGCACGGAAAGATACAAACTGGCTGAAAATAGAACCTAAGCAAGGCTTGTTCGAGTGCTTCCTTTATCCCAAAACCGCCTATACTTGATATTACTGGTAGGTCACAAAACAACATATTTCTGCAAATTACCCATTAGTACCTATAAATCATACATATTTACTTAAATTCTGTACAGCAACTCTATGATATACTGATAATGCAATGCTTCACTCTCACATCTATGTTTTTCTGTAAAAATTTGGAAAATTTTAAACCAATACTATACAAACTAGTGATGTATGACTATGGCTCAGTGTTTTCAAAAAAAAGTTTCTATACTCTATAGATCCCAAGGAGACTGGAAACACAAAAAAAAAAAAAAAAAAAAAAAAAAAAATTCTGAAGAATGCCATTGTTACTCAAGTACTACTAATGCATCTTCTATGTACAGCTGTTCTCACCATCATGGAGATGCCAGCAACTGCCATGACAGAAGAGCGCAGTCCATCTGAGATGTTTTGTGTCACAGATTGACTCACAAGAGTGGTGTCTGCTGACAGTCGATTTACCAGCTCTCCTGTCTTGTTTTTGTCGAAAAACGCTACTTCCTGCTTCATGATGGAAGCAAATACTGTCTTGCGCAGCTGCTGTGTGATTCTCTGACCTGCAATAGCAAGCACAGCATGCAAGTGATCATGTAGCTTAGGAAATAACGTACTGCCATTAAGAATTGGAGCAAGGACTGAAGACATGTCAACAGTGAGGTTTTAATGAGACTGGGTAGAAGAGTAACACAGTTCTGCAATGAGTTGGCTAAACAAAATGTGACAATTATACAAAGTACTAATTATGCAACACATTAACAAATTTCAATAACAATGAAGTTGAAACAATGATACTACAGTGCAAACACAAAACTGAATGGAATGTATGTCCAAAAGTGGCAAAAATTTATGAAACTGGTCATCTAGGTGTCAGTCCACTCATTAAGTCAAAATGTTGAGTGTAAATTATAATTAAATCCTCCCACAGAGATGATTCTGTGGTTGATTTAAGAGCAGAGTTGTCATTTTATTTACGTTAATTTTGAATCCTCTTGTTATATGAAGCTGTTAAATATAGATTCACGATACTGAGCAAATAACTTCCCTGTAGATTTTTTAACGATTTGACTTTACAATTTTTTTAACTGCATAGTTCTTTCTCGCCACAAAACAGTATTTTAAGGTACATGCAAGAATAAATTTTCAGAAACATCATTAGAAAAATGTACATCTTTCTTCAGCTCGACCTTAATTTTTAAAGTTCAAGTGTAAACCCAAAGTGTTACCTTTAAGCTTTTCAATCAGAACAGTAAAAATTGAAAAATAATTATAACATAAGGAGAATACCAGAGGGCTTGGGTGTCACACACAGAACTGCAAATTTACGACTGCGTGCTCGTAGGCATCTGCTTGCCTCGAAGGTTGATGTGAAATGAGCCCCTACAATGGAGAATTGCAGGAATGAGAAGAGCAGAGGAAGCTGGAGACACCCAATAAAACCAGATAAACAGCAGCATCATCCGGTTCGATTCACACCTGCAAAGATTAAGGACCCAATCCTGCCAGAAATCGAACCCGGATCACCTTGGTGGGAGGTGAGTGGTCTGAGCACTTTACCACTACGACCCCAGTTAAATCTGTAATAGTCATTATGGTAGTGAGAACTGGTTCACAAAGAAATGTCAATTTATTCTCAGTTCATGATTTTTGACTCAACAAAGGCTTTATTTTTATTTTGTTTACCGAGGAAAAGTTTTATCTGTAGCTTCACAACTATCGATCTGTACAGCATTGGTAGATATGATATTGTAAATCACTACAATATGTAATGTCACTTAGACACTGGTCTTGACAAAAAGTCACATTGACACTGACTTTCCGAAATTTCAGTTAAGTTGTTCTAGTTTTATAATTTTTTTATTAGCACATAAGTTAACATGTAGATATGCACATGTATAGTCACTCAACAAGACCTGTCCCTCTGGTAAGACAACCAGCTGCAATACGAGTCAGTGATCCCTTATCATTGTTCACCCTGTCTGAAGGTAGGGAAAACACACATATGCCTATGAATGCTAGACTACCATTGTTTCTGCTTCAGTCTTCTAGAAATACCTTTTCCAGAAGTCTTGTTAGCATTGCACAATGTTGAGAATGAGCTAGGTCCTTATGAACGAGAGGTGTGTTTATGGTCAACAGCAACCTTAGGTGCAAGAGGAGCTGGAGACGAGATAGCACGAGTGGCACTTTGTAGCAGGGGAACTTAGAGCATCTGTTATCAATAGATAAGGAAGGATGTGATGTGGTAGAACCTTTGTGATATGTGTGTTTCTGTGGTGCAGCTAAAATTACAGATGACTAGTCAAAGGGTTGATTCAACTGAAGCCTCTATTTCTTTCCCACCAGCTTGACTATAGAATGCTGGGAGCATAACCCGCTGCTTACTGGGACATTAGGGCTCAGCTAGGCTAGGGCGGGCTGCCAGGAGGTTAAAACCATGGTCATTAGAAAGTTGTAAGAAAACTTAATGTCATAACAACCAAAGAAATTTATCAAGAAATATGATCAGTTCAAAAAAATATTTATTTTAGTTTCACGATAAGCTGTGTTAAAGACAATTTAGGTAAGTAGGACTTAATGTCTCATTAACAGTAAGTCATTACACATAAAAACAATGGCTTTGACAGGCAAGAAAAAAATTCAGGCACAGTTTGTAATGACCTGGGGTTATTTTGAAACGCTGGTCAAAACACTTTAAAGAGACGTTGTTACAACATGAGCAACAACTATTTGGGAGACAACCCTCACATCTTGAGGGACAAGAAACTTAAGATCATAGACCCACAAACACAGAATTCCAATGCTGCTTCCTTTACCAACTACATACTCATATGGTGCAAAGCTGGATGATTATTTTGTGTGATAAGAAAGATCATAGAAATCATGTAACAGACCTGTACCAGAAGTGGTGGCCTCAATAAGAATACCATGGTTAAAACACATATGTTGCCACTTTCTATACTATTAGCTGACAAACAAGTTTTTATAAATATTCAATTATTTTATGAAGCTTTTAATTAAATTTTTGTTTTGTTACAGACAGTTCTCTACTGTATTGTGATGTCTTCTGTTTGTATAGGCCTATCGTATTTTATCTTTCAAAATTAGGTGTGATCACTAGCAAAGATTTGCCTGTGTTCGCACCATGATACTAGTTTATCAGCAGTTTGCTACCACGGTTCAGGATCATATCCCTCAACCACCCTCAGGCACCTCAGCTCATCATTTTTATATTTAATAGGCAGTTTAATCTTTTCTGTAACTGGATTTTTTGGACGGGATGGCCTTGTACCAGGGAGCAGTTTGCAACTGAATGAACTATTTATAATCATTTGCAAAGCTATCTGTGGTCTATAGCACCATGACCATTTAAGTAGGCCTACCACTCTTAGGAGAATACTATAGCATCTTACGCCAAACCACTCCACAAACCAGTAACGAGGGGATTTTGGTATGCGAGTGTGCCTACACCAGTGTTCTCCTCAGCACAAATTTAGAGCTAGGTGGTTCATGAGACCAACTGGGTGCATCGTGGAATAAGCGTGAAGGTGTTGATGGGAATGTCTATTTCTTAGCTGGGTGGCAGAGAAAACTAGCCTGGTGGGGCACCCGGCAAAATGGGCCTGGGGAGAACACTGCTACACCCTTGCAAACCTGAGCACATGTAGGAGATGCCACACACGAGCTGTCAACCTACACAATTCTTTTTACTTAAATACTAACTTACAGCTAGCTATGAAACTAGGGCATATTTTCCTTTCTTAACATTAAAGCAGCCCAGTGTCTTAGGGTGTTTTCCTGTTAAGGTCCTTTTTTATGTATCCACCTCTCCATAGCATTAAGAATAACATTTCAACCTTGACTAAACTCAAGAGTGAACTGAAGAATCCAAATTGAAATGTGTAAAAACATAATAACAAAATCCAGTCACAGAAATTAATTGTGGTGTAGAATCCAGACAGAAATCAGTCTGAATAAAATTAATGTAACTTATTTAAAGTGTTGCCAAATTGAGTTGATGGTTTCATTAAGTAAGAAATTAGAATAGTTTTTGCCTACCAAGAAAGGTCCTTTACTAATTACTATTCATAGAGTTGAAGGGAAGTGCATGATAAATGTAAAGCAATATAATCAATGAAAAATTATCACAAAAATGTACAATAATTGTTTACCAATTTGATTTGTCAGTCATTTTGTCTGCGTTTCACAGTTTTGTCAAAAGTTGTCTATAAAAATATATTTCAGTTTATATTCTCTCAACGCTGGTCTGCCCGAGTTCTTCTCCATTTCAGAATCTTACTCTACTGATGGCGCAGTAGTGTGCAAATAGTTGTCAATAATAAAGCTACAATCACAAAAGCTGTGCCACAGACATGACGTGAATGCAGCAATGTGTACAACTAAAAATGTCTACCAATCACTGCAGAGGTTCCTGCTAAATTAGCATAACAAAAATGGTGGGTGCAAAGAAAATATAAAATAGAAAGTAGCTCTCCTTTATTCACATCACAGATGCAGCAAAGCTGAAAAACAGTTTAATTTGTTTTGAAATGTTGGTGAAACTAGTGACTTGACAGCACGGTCGTAGAAGAACAGGTCTGGACACTCGCCTGGAATCTTGACCCCCTTGTTGTTTGGCTGCAGTTCACCAAGTTACCGATAATGCTTTACATTTTTGGCGCTGTAATCCGGGCGGTTGGGCCCAAACTTCGCCCACTTTTCTCCCACTAAAGTAAACAATTTATCAAAATGTATTATTTATTAATTTATGAAATACTTCATTCACTCACAATTTTAAATCACCAACCCTCATTTACCAGCTACAGTGTAAACATTGCTCAGCTGAGTACATTGGTCTCACTACCAACACCCTCAGGCAGATGATGAATGGCCACAGGGCCGACACCAAAAAGGCCCTAGCTGGTACTAATGTGGACTCACTAGACAAACCAGTTGCAGCTCACGCAGCATCCCACGATCTAGATTTTGATTCCTGCTACACAACCAGAGTGGTGAAAGCCTTAACACCATCCACTGATAATGCAGAACTAAGGCGATGGGAACTGGCCCACCAATACATAACAAAATCCAGACAGCCACCTGGATTCAACCTCTGATAACCACAATTAATTTTTAAATCTGCCACCTACTTCTCTAGTTCACTTCCTGGCCGCTAGGTTAACCAATTACCGTCCACCATATCGCAGTACAGTGTCTTCTTTTCGCCCGATGAAGCCATTCGTGGCGAAACATAGCGATTCACACAAAATGTGTTGTCCTTTTCGTGTGTGTAACTGTCAACCTCCATGATACTCTTGTCAGTACATGTTTCTATTTAATTTTAAGATGTATTTAGTTGCCTAGCGGCGTTTTTACCTTATATCAAACAATTTAAGTAAATGTGTAATTGTGACATTTTTACATTTCAGAATGCTACTGGGCATTTGAAATAAATTACAAATACCCTAAATAGGAAAAAAATTGCTGTCGTAATAGAGATTAGTATAGTCGCAAGAAACAATTTACTTTACAGTACTTATTTTTTAAGTTGTACGGAAGACAATTTAATGTTTACAATAATAAGAATTTTTAGCATTGCATTGTGCTCTTTGAATTGCGTTATTGTGATTCTAGCATAAACCTTTTATACGCTAACTTAAAAATTATCTGTGATTAACTTAACTTTCCAGTATCTCTGAATTATGCTTTTCTAAACAGAATTGTGTTTAGAGAATTATCAAAAATTTTGTAGTAAGGCACGTAAGTTACGTAGCTCATTCTGACAATTGGATCTATGACAGTGTAGATACTTATTTAAGATATTTATTCTGGGTTAAGATTCTGTTTCTTCTCTTGTTTTTTTTTTCTTTTCTTTTACATGTGGAGACTATGAAGTATGCTGACGTGAGCCTATGTGCGAGCCTGAACCGACAAGAAATGTTTGAATTTCGCTCTTTTAGTGTATAATTTTTAATGTATAACTTAAGTAATTTATTCATTTGTTTGTATATTGGAAATATGACTTGTCCGATATCTTTGTGCAAAAATGTACACAAAAAAGATCTAAGGATGCAATAAACTAAATCTAAATCTAAAAGGCCAACGTACCAGATGTGTTCATTAGGTACACCCGACCGAAGTTGCAGGCTGCACCCAGCAGAAATATGCACATCAACACACCACTGAATTTGGTCAGGTTCTCTTGTGTCTTGCTAGGGTCTCCGCTGTATATGATGTCGATAATCTTTCCCAGACAAAATGGCACCGCCATGGTGACAGCACTGGATATTAGTAGCAGGGACATAGCACCTTAAACAAAACAGTAGGTACATACTTCATTGTTTCATCACATACCTCACCCAGCAGCACACATGACTGATTACACTCTGATATACAAAACCTGCCTAATTTTGATTAGAATCTCACCTGACAATTTCCATTTTTCTGGCTTCGCCAGCGACAGTAGTCTCTTCAGATCGGACTTTCTGACGCGTTTGATAACTGGTTCAAGAGAAGATGCGGGCTTCGACGCTGAACATTTGTGCACACTCGAGTGAAACCTTGACACTTTCGTTACCACACAACTCGGCACAGCTTTCGTCCGGCGTGCCAGGGAAAGACCCGTCGGCTTCGAAAGACACGAATATTTCCTGCTAATTATCTCGCGAATGTTCTTCAAATGTAATGACCTACCCGCGCAAAAACGTACAGCACTGCAAAGTAAATTACTATGCTCACATGTCGAAGAAATTCGAATGAGAACTGTGTTACGAATAAAGTGAAAATTCATTTTAAATGCCAATGTCTGTCAAGTTTGTACTATTTAAAGTGTTCCAACTTTTAGCATGACAAAAGTCTTGTCATCAACGTAAAAAATTATCAAGGAAAAAAAAAAAGGTGCCAATTCATTTCCTTGAGTGGAACTAGTTTTTAAAAACAAAAACAAGTGTGCACTGCAAGGCAAGGCAGGCAGGGCTGACCTGAAAATCATCACCATAGATTTCTTTTAAATTTTATTTTATTTATTATATTTTAAAGCCTCCGAATACACACAACATATGTGGTTGAAAGTTTATTCAAATTTCTGATTCAATGTATATTCGCCAACACACAGCTACACTCACTAGAAAAACAATAATTCTAAAAATTTTACCATTTCTGGTTTAACGGTTTAACTGACTGATAAACAAAAGAGAACAGAAAAGTTATAATTCCATAGATACAAAGCATGTAAGTTTCTTGGTACACATACCAGTTTTATTGGTGCCTTTACCATACTTTCGTCTGGCAAATATGAGCATTAGATAAATTTCCTTTTTTTTTTTTATTAAATTCAGGAAAAAAGTGAACATTTTCCTAATTTTCTTTAAAAGTAAATAAAATAAGTTATTTTCTCATAATTTTTACAAGCCTGTAAGAGTTTTCGAATTAAAATATAATTGTGACAAAAGTCACATACACTTGGTAATTTTTGCCGTGTGAAGTTGTCGTTGCGTACCAGCCTTTTGTACCAGTTTAAAATACCAGAATTTCGGAGTTTACCCCTGCGCGCTGCGCCATGTGGTTATGTTTACATACTAGTGCGATGCAAACTGTAACAGTACAAATTAGTTAATTAAAAAAGTTTTTCTGTTTGTGACGAATTTTGAACGCGAGGATGTCTCGTATGTACCGATTTTTATCGTATTTTTTTTGTGAAAAAGATTTTAGATTCCTTGGTTATTACTTAAAATTAGGTTATAGTCCTCACATACGTAAATTGCATTCATCAAGTATCAACACAGTGGAGCTACACGAGTCTGAAGAAGATAATTCTGATCGGTACTCCACTAATATCCTCGCGAAATATAAGATCATGTACAACTCTGTACTGGATAAGGAACTGTCAAAAAAAACATTTGTACAGAAAAAAATTGCTGAAAGAAAACGTAAAATGTATCTCTTAAGGTCCATAAATAAAAGCAATGAAATATCAGTAGCATTGAAACATTTAGGCATGCTATCATCTGACCCACCAAAAAAAAGTGAAGGTGTAGAAAAAGAAGAAGAGGAGAAATGTCCAGACATTAATTTACCATATTCAATTCGTACTAACTCCATTTTACAACCACCACCTTCAGTAAAAGATTCAATTGACTTTGAATTTGTGAACAGTCCATCTGAGTTACAAGAGGCACAAAGGGAAAACTCTACTTCGTGGATGGCAGACTATGAACAGTTTGATGATTCCACTCTGACTGACATTGAATACTGGCGATCAAATTATGGCACCCCAAACAGATCAATTCCTATAAGCGCTGTACCATGTGGGGGCTGTGGAGCATTTCTGCATTGTCAGGTTAGTTCAAATACAGAAAGCCCTGTTCATTTTTTTTCCTCCCTCCAGATCCCTTACAGTATGACAAATGGATGTGTTTTTTTGGTCACTTTAAGTTACCTGCCTGCTAACAGTACAAGGCCTTACTAAAAGTACATTGGGAAAGTGGGGTAGAAGTTGAGCGCATTGGTAAGACTATTTAGAAGGATACGGGCTTCATTCATGTTCCGATCATTCACACTTTGGTTTTCCATGTTTTACCATAATTACTCTAGGCAAATGCTGGATTGATTGGTTCCGATCCAGTGACAGTGGCCAATTCCTTCCCCTTTCCTATCTGAGTGAACCATTGGTTCCAATCTCTAGTTACCTCACTGTCAACAAGATGTTAAGTCAAACTAATTTACTGACATTTATATGGTCACATCTCATACTGATTTCATACACTCCACGTTTTCCCAAGAATAACAAAGCTATTTGTAAAATTAATTTGTTGCACTCGTAATAGCTTACCACGACTTAAATCCTGTGACTGGTGACTGATACAGGACCCAGGAATTCCCGGCTACCTGCCAAGTGAACTGTTTGTGCAGCACTCTGCCAAACAGCTGCGGGCAGTCACCTGCCAACGCTGCCACTTTATGCGCTACTACAACATGGCTCTGAATGTGAACGTGTCGCCAGAGGAATACCCCCGCCTCTTGTCCCGTATTCGCAATCAGCGTGCACTCGTCATTATATTAGTGGATCTGATGGACTTCCCATGTAGCATCTGGCCAGGCATCTTGGACGTCATCGGTAAGTGAGTTTTCAGTTTTCAACAAGATAAATATACATAATAAATACACACGTAAGTTAAATGTAACTAGTAAAGGTCTTACTAAATATTACAGAACTAATCAAGAATACAGATAAGCAACTGTGGCTACTGCAGTAGCCTATCTTAACTACTTAGGCTTACTTCTGTATATCAAGGTAAAGCCAGAACAAACATGTGAAAAAGTCGTAATGAATGTATGTATAGTTAAATATCAATGTAAATAGTTGTCGTATAAAAATTTGCTTTTTGCAAAGTACGTAGAGTAGCAATTCTATGGCTGTAAGCAAAGTTGTAATATAGGAGAAATAGGCTATCTATTGCAGTTTTAACAAAAAGTGTTTTGGTTGTTTCCAATAAATAAAACAAATTTGTTGTACTATTCATATGCCTTACAGATTTTCTGTTAAGTGCTTGTTTAATGAATTTTTTTTTTATTTTGGTTTTTTTGAAGTATGCAGTACATCTAGTTTGCTTAATGGCACTGTTATGTTACACAAAGTGTTACAATATTAAATAGGGGGCCACGTTTGTTGAATTGTCAGACCATTCACCTCCCGCTAAGGCAGTCCGGGTTCAATTCCCAGGGTTGGTCCCCGGATTTTCGCATATGGGAATCGTGACGATGCCGCTGATCAGCGGGTTTTATCTTCGATCTCCTGTTTCCCCCGCCCTTCATTTCCGGCGCTGCTCCACACTCACCTCATGTCACCCCTCGCTGGTGCTAAAAAACCTCGATGTTGAGCACTGACCAAAATCTCTCACTCACTCACAATATTAAATAGTAGGCTATTATCAAATGTTGTTTTTACAGTTGGTCAATGCTAATTCATGTGATTAGGTTCCCGAAATCAGCAGAGCGTCAATATTTTTATTGCATGCTACATTTCAGCCTGTAACACAGTCAACAAGACTAGAAGTGAAAATTTTGGGCATCGTAAAAGAAATGTGTTGTTATACTTAAAGTCTTCATTTGTTTGTGTATTTATTTTCATTAACAATACATATTTACTCCAGAAGACGTTTGCAAACATGGTGCTCTGTGATAGTATTCTTAATATCTAGCAGCCAGTATGCACTAAGAATTCATCACAGTTTCACTTGGCTGTGAGGGAAGCCCTCATTTTTCAGTGTAATGGATATTTAGTGCTGCTAATAATCATAATCTCAGTATACTTATGTATGACTCACATCATTCACGGGAACCAAGTTTGATTACCAGCTTCCGCCATCCTGAATTCGGTTTTCCATGTTTTTCCGAAATTGCTCCAGCCAAATGCTGGGATGATTCCTCAACATAGACCATGGCAAATTCCTCTCCCAGTTCCTGTTCTTGCATCTAGTTGTGTGTAATCATTTCTAATGACCTCACTGTAAAGCAGATATAAACCCAATCAAAAAATTATGAAATCGATACTGATTGAAAGTTCCTCCGCAGCATTTAATGTTAAATCACCCTTTGTGTAAATGCTCACCTTCTCTCTTGCTTCCCTGTATTACTCTTCAAGTACACGAGAACTCAAACATAGTATGTTCCAACCTCTGGCCATCTTAGCGTCTTTGGGTTTGCGGACCAAGTGGTGCCACTTTTGCTTATTGCTCTATGCAAATCAGGCGTTAAATTTTTACATAAATCTTTGTTTTGCTGAGTTTGATTTGTTATAGGCCTACTTTCACATCCGTTGTTGCTTATGCATGACCTTCGCTGTCTGACACTTGTGTGTTGTATGTGGTCACCGTACATACTTTTTGCACAATAAAATACACAACCACCTGAAAGTCAGTCACTAAATCGGAGGCATTCACATTGGCTTTGTAAAAAAAAAATGTACATATGTGAAGTCACCTTTCATGATGTGAGTATCCACAATAAACTCTAAATGCTCTGTGGTCGCATGTTGTTCGTTCGTGCAAGGTCAAAAGCTAAGCCCTTAAATTATTCTCTGGAGCATATCCTGTGTACCCGCAGATGGCAATGGTACCAAGGCTTTTCCAGTTTACTGGGCATTTTAATTAACCAAAATCTTTCCTATAATACATTCATGAGCAAGAATAATGTCTGATATATGGGCATGCCTGACAACTTTGTAAGCACGTATAATGCTATAGGTACTGTAAGTAATGTGAAATATTTTTATATATTTCTTACTACATACTGCATTTAAAAAAAAGTAATTGAATTAAAGTTTTTTTGTTTGTGGAACTTTCGAATGGTTAGCACTTGAAACCATTACCTTTCTTTTTATGCTCATTAAAATTTGTGTTTTTATAGGAGTGATGTACTCCAGATGATTTATCAAGGGCAAGGGTTTGATTTTCACTGAGAATTGCAGTTGTCTGGGATTATTCTTGATTATATCTGATAATTAACAGTGGTTATGGATATATTTATTATGACTAATTGTGGTTGTTGCTGATAATCACAGTTATTACAGATATTCAAGAAAGTTGTGGGTCTTATTCAATGTACAAAACTGATGGTAGACATTCAGATAATTGAGTGAGCTATAGTTACGTTTCTGGTGGTTTCATTATAATTTAATATATGTATGAACACATAATGTTTACACCCTTGTCATAACATAATTGGCTGTATGCCTATAAATTAGACTAAATTGCAGGGCTTCTGAATTATCTTTATTGGCCTTGAACCAATTAAAGTAACACAGGGCGAACGCTTGCAGGTCACTCGCGGCCATTGTTTATAGTGGGCAACAAAGTTGATCTGCTGCCAGCTGACAGTCTAGGGTACCTGGACCATGTGAAGACCTGCCTTGCCGCCAGTCTGAGGAAGTCTGGTATCAGTGCTGCCACCATCAAGCACATTGCTCTAATCAGTGCAAAGACAGGCTATGGTGTTGAGGAACTCATAACTAAGCTGCAAAATACCTGGGAAGGCAAAGGTCTGTTTTCAAGGTTTTGTTGTGTAAAAAACTACAGTTACTTAAGTGTGTGTGCATTTATTGTCAACACTGCTTGTTTATTGGACATTTTTCACATTGTAAAACATTCAGTAGAGCCCTAATTTTGAGTGTATGTACTGAATTTTCAAGTGGTCATTCTCAGGAACCGTAAAAAAAATCATAAACATTTTTGAAAAATAAAATAATTTCAAGAAAATTCAAAATAAATCACTCCAAAACTATTTAAAATATGTCAGATAGCCCAGTGCTGAAATACATGGCTTAGTGTTGCTACTTCTATCTAGCATGCACAGGTTGAAAAAAAATTGGTTGGCAATGATTTTGAGTTGTTGACAATATGAAGTGGTTGACGATTTTCAGTGATCATTGGGGCATTGTGAGGCCATTCAAAATCAAAATTGTCTGCAATAAAGAAGTCTTGTTTTGATTTTTTGGTGCTACTTACTTTCTATTTGCTCATTTTAAAATGTGTAATATACTATAATCTGACTTTATAGCTTTTACCATTGTGAATTTCTAAAGTTATTAATATTACTTAAATATTAAGCATACTATTTTTAATATTTTACGTTCTGAACATTTCATCAAAGAAAGTACAGTCCATGTGCCAGCTGTTAGCAGGTACTTATTAATTTTTTTCTTCTAATTGACATGGACATTGCACCAATGTAGTAGAAAATGTGTACAGGCTTTCGACGTTACTGTAGATAGATGTGTGTCAACATGCTTTCGAAGTTGTTGTAATGTCTATCCCTGTACGAATGAAAAACTTATATATCTGAGGTATCAGAGAGTTGGTGCACATAAACTATACTATAGTGCAGATACTGATAAAGTAGGTAAAATAAATGTCTATCAATTTAGTTATTTTGTCTATACAGTATTTGGCATTTTCGTCTTGGCCAAAAAAGTACAATTTCGGCACCTAGTACGTAGTACTTGATATGTTAGTGTATTGATTGTTTACTTTACTGTTTGTCTTAGTTGTAGTATAGTTATGAAGTTTTCTTAGTAGTATTCTTTATTTGAATTTTTATTATTATGTTTGACTCCTCAATTTATTTCTCTGGAATATTTCTTATACTGTACTCCAGAATATTAGCCAAGTAGTGTTACATTAAATGAAAGCAGACAATAAATAACATAAGCGTAAAAACCAATATAAATGATAAAGTAGCCCTTCTGAAATTTTCTTTCAAACATTATACAAATGCAACTGTCTGCAAATCACATACATATCAAACTTAGGTACAGCGAAAAGTCTTAGTTTAAAAACTAAGTATTTCAACTTACTGTGCATATAGGCCTGTGCTGTTTCTCCTTTTCTCTGCAATTATTTGTGTAGTCTTTCTGATAAATCTGTTGCTGCATGGTTTGGAGATATTTTTTGCAAAGCTTCTAAATCTAGGTAAGTTTTGTTTTCTTTCCCTAAGCAAAACGTAACATTTTTCAACCTTTTAAATTTGGCATTAATAGGATAATGTAATTTATTGTATAGCTTCTCTTAAATATATTTTTATTGTTTCACAGATGGCTATTGGGTGTTGTTATGTGTACTTGCAGAATTTATGTGTATCATGTGTTTCACATCTGGCTTCCAGGGGACGTGTACCTAGTTGGTTGCACGAATGTTGGTAAGTCTACGCTTTTCAACAGCCTTCTACAGTCAGACTACTGCAAGGTGCAAGCTGTCGACCTCATCCAGAGGGCCACTACTTCTCCCTGGCCAGGGACAACACTCAACCTCCTGAAGGTCATTATTCCTCATCTTTCATTTCTGTCTAGTCAAATTTTATTGCTAACATCTTACATGTTCAGAGCTGGCATAACCATATAGATGAACTAGGCAACCACCTACTGTGCCAAGAAGCCAGGGGCTACAGGACAGTCAACAAATTTATAATTTGATGGTAGAAAAGCAATAAAAATAGGATTTTTGTAGATGTATATATATTCACACGACTAATTATTTAAAATTATAAAAATATATAATGACATTTTTGGAATTTGCTACTAGTAATTTCTTTTGTATAAAGTATCAATTGACTAGTATTGAGGATGTTACCAATTTCATTGTCTGTGATTTTATTAGTTATTGTACAGGGAGTCTACTAGGTCATGATTTCTGATAAAGGTCACGAAAGTCCCAAAATAGTCACTAACTTGAAGAACATACAAAAGACAGAAGCACAAGTAATTACGTATTGGTACTTGACAGATACACACGAAAACAGAGGATGACACATATAACTGTTAGCTTAGCAGCCTCTTCCTATCATATATCGAATTTGAAGTATATTTTGGTATACATCTCGATAAATGTACCCAGGTGTTTGATTCTTGTTGATTCACTTGTTAGAAATGTATGTTTACGCTACTAGTATTTATAGTGCACTGTGCATATAAAATAAATAATTAGTTTGTATATTAGTTATCATAGTCATCTTCATAAAGACAACTTAAATTTAGGTTTGCAATGATTACACATCTAAAAAAATTGCAAGAGTAATAATGTGGATTGAATGCCACAGCACTCTGCAGTTGGCGGAAGCATAATGGAAACTGTCAGCCACGTTGTGCTTGTTAAAAAGGTTATTTATTAATTCTATTTGATCTGTTTTTCAAAAAAAGTAAGTCACTAAATTTTATTTGTACAGTTCAGTAGACACCCTGTTGTAACAGGTGTTCTTGTTATGTCAAGTGTTTGTTTGTAAGTGGCTTATTCAAGTAGTACATATTAAGTTCAAGCAATGAGTTGTTCGTGTTTTGTTTGATGTTTCTGGCACTTATGTACCATATTTGTTATTCAAAATTACTTATTTACCAGAGGTTTTATTAATACCGTCAGATAAGTATGAAAATAAAAATTCAAACTCTTTTCGAGTTGGTACTTTCAAATATTAGTAAATAAAATCAAGGAAGTACCCTCCTTCAAAGTTCTAAGGACCAGCCCTCGGCTTGTGGACTCTGTGAGAGATGCAGCTAGAATCTTATTACGTGTTATCAATAATTGTAGTACACAGGGACATAGGTGACTGTACTCAGCCGGGGCGGATCCAGTTTCGGGTCTGTGTCCTGAAAAGTGTAAATATCCTAGCTCCAAGCAAAAAACAAGGTGTCCTCCCACGGAAAAATTCGGATTTTTAGGTGAAAAATGGTGCTATTTAAGGAGTTGAA
>PNEQ01129585.1:0-17572 GCA_003012365.1 Medauroidea extradentata
ACGAAAAATAAAATGTACTGAAACATCCAGAATAAAATAAAATTACTGTATAACACCAAATTACTGTTAGTATAATGTAAGCAAGTTAATATCAATGAAATAAAAAAAGTCAGGAAAATGAACCTAAACTTATGAGAAAATAGACAAAACATTTTAATATTTAATTTATATAAGTCGTGACGTATATAATACGGCACAGCTTAACTGAAAGTGTTCTGCTGTACGCCTTCCTTGGTCTACACCAACATTGAGGTGTTAAGTCCCGGCTCTGCAACTTAGTTACTACTCACATGTCCTTTCTTAATGCTAACACTCGGTGATCTCGACGCACTATACTCGGCAAGCCAGGTTTCCCAAGCACCGGGCGACATCTAGCCTACACCCTTCCATTATAGCTAGTGCTCCACGAAGCATCTCGGGATCCCATTAGACCTATGCCGACGCCGAAAACTACGTACAAACATATTTCAAAGTTACGGAAGTTAAGATTTTGGTTACGATACGTTTATGCCAACACGAAGCTACAATTCTGCACAACAAACAAATTTGGAAAAATTAAATAGGGTGTGTAGGCCAAGTACCTTACAACCCTCCAGAAAGATTCGGCAAAGATTCCTCAACGGATCTTTCTAATAACAACAAAATGGTAAGTTTGTCGGTGATGCCAGCATTTGAATCCAATGTCTGCATCCTGCCTTTAAGGACAGACTCTTAGCCAATCGCGAGATGCTTCGTGCTACCCAAGATCCCATTCACACCTTACATCTGAAATACAACATCCAGTTACCTAGGGACTTCTATTCCATGTCGAATAACTATACATGTACACATACAGATGACAGTATAGTGTCAGAGGCAAAATTTTTTTCTAATGAACCACAACAATAGTAAGAACCACACAACTTGTTTACGGCTTCAACTGCCAAATTTATCTCTCCTCACATTCTTCTTAACTTAACTTGACCTTACACGACACATTAACAATAGGAACTGCCTCTAGTGACTACCACGAACCCTGAGTTTTTCTTTCTGTCTTTTTTTTTGTTTCGGTCGCACAATGTTTATTGAATTCGTGTTACGTCACTCTGTGCGCCACAGCCGGGAAGGTTTTCTCCGCGCTTTAAATTATAACACCCCTTAGCCCCCTGCCCTACTCTTTCGAACAACGGAACGGCTTCAACAATTAGGAATTATAGGTGCCCTTAATCACGCCATCACTTACGTTCACCAACTCCCACACATTTGGTCCACTTGCCCCTAGATATACGGAATGGCCCCTCATATGCCAGAAACAACTTTTTAGTCTCCTCCTTAATGAACTAGCTCCGTTCAACTACCCTTACCAATACTAGGTCCCCTACGGCGAACATCACCCCACGCGCTGCCTGACGTCCATTTCTCCTATTCGCATCTGCCTTCAACTTTTCCCTGACGCTCCTCAAACGGTCCTCTCTCACCGGCTGTACTGACTGCGGAAACTTTATACTAGCTGCCAACGGCTCCCTCAATACTGTGTCCTTTACAAGCTCTGTGGGTGCGAACCTCGTACTACTGTGTACGTGCATGTTAAGAACTTAATTTAATAATGGCACCGCATCAGCCCAACTACCATCACGCTTATGGCAATACGTCCTAAGAAGCCTCCCTATATCTCTCATACAATGTTCCACAGGGTTACTCTGCGGGTGCCTGATCGAAGAATATACAACGTCGACGCCGCCCCACAACATCTCCCACCTATACTCGTCAGACGTGAACTGAGTACAGTGGTCGCTCAGTATTCTCCTAGGTTTCCCGTGCTGCGGGAAGTGGTCGTTCACTAGCCTACTTACACATGCTGCTTGCAGTCGCGTGCTTGAGAGTGTAACATTTCACTAACTTGGTAAATACGTCCGGACGACAAGCAAATACTGCACTCCCCCTCTCGATTTTGGCAACGGCCCATACAAGTCAATAGCTACTAAGTCCAGCGGTCCTTCCGGAATAATAGCATTCCACGGCCCTTCCCACGTCCTGTTGGGAAACTTTGCTTTCTGGCATAACTCGCAGCAACTCACTAATCTCCTAATGCATCTCGCCATCCCGCTCCAGTAGTAACTCGATTGCATTAGCCATAACGTCTTCTTCTCACGGAAATGGCCCGTCGCTTTGTGCACATGCACTACCAAATCCTCTACCCATACCTTTGGCACACATATGCGCCATCCTACTGCGCCTAAGCCTGCCTTACGAAAAAGAACGCCCCCGCTAACACAATACCACTCAAACACCTTGCCTACTACGGAGTCAGATACGTTCGCTGCTGGGTCTTCTAACATGTCTACGATCTCTCCCCACGTCGTCTCCTTTCTGCGCTGCGGCGATACCCAGAAACTTACGCATCAGTGCCGCGTCCTTCTCTACAATAATCCTGGCTATCGTCGGGCCCGCCCTCTGCTTATCTTCCAGTACCACTGAACTCGCACTCAGCAGGTCGGCGTCGCTGTTCTCACGTTCAGAAATATACTCGACGCTGAAGTTGTACTCTTGCAAAGCTAAACACCACAGTGTTAACCTACTACCCATTAAACTACAAGACAGCAAAAATGACAGGCTATGGTGATCAGATCGCACAGTGATTTTATGGCCCAACAAAATATTCCTCCACTTGCTCAACCCCCAGACAACCGCTAAGAACTCCCGCTCTGTAACCGTACACGCTCGCTCAGCTGCTGCAAGCGACCTACTAGCGAAAGCAATCAGCTGTTCTGTGCCGTCCTTCCCTCACTGTACCAACTTCGCACCCAATCCGTATCCCGAAGCGAAGAGAAGACACTGTACCACAATACGGCCGACAGTAATTGGTTAACCTAGCGGCCAGGAAATGAACTAGAGGTACGCGGCAGATTCGAAAATGAATTGTGGTTATTTGAGGTTGAGGCCAGGTGGCTGTCTGGATTTTGCCAACATAACACTTATTGCATCATTAGTTTTAGTTTTTAGTTATCTATTGATGCCAATTATATTGTAGTCATATTTCTTAACGAGGGTGAATTGTGTACATTATAATTTTAGTTTGTATTTGTTTGTGTTTGTGTAAGTTTTGGTAGGCAAAGCCGCACTACTAGAGCGCGTCCTGCCACTGTCGGCAGTCCTGCCCCAGACATTCAAGGGAGCAGATGTGCTGTACATTCGCTCCGTGACACCATCTTTTTTCCACTCGTATCGTGACTTGTGTTGATCCATAGATTAGTAAATAATTGAAAACTCTAGTAAAATTATACATGTGTATACCATTTCACCGCCATGCCATGCCCGCTTCATGTATAGTGCAGATAACGTGTTCCTGGCGTTGCCCTCACTTAACAGGCGCTGAACGTCTAGTTACGTGACATTGCACTGCCAGATTCTGCTATGTAGCAGCGACACTAAAAGGGGTAGTCATATGGCCGTCGACCACACGCTCTAAGATATAAGAGTTGACGAGCTCATTACAATAGTGAAACTGACACCTAAAGAGTTTTCTGCGCTTCCTTCCCCCATATATTCAACATCCAACCGACCCCCTGTTTTCCCTAAGTGGTACCATCATTTTGTAGAAGCCAGGACCACACTGGTCAGCTGCGACAACCTGATGAAGGTAAGGAGTTGTTGAATTTGAAATCAGGGTCCTCGTCTCTAAATTCCCTTTTGGCAGCACCTTCAAGCTTTATTCTTTGGTAATAATGTTTTGATGTTTTGTTTTAGATGTTTCATAATTTTTTTGACTTAGACTTATGTTTTGTAAATTTTTCCTGAATGTGACTGATGTCCAATTTACTGGGAGTTTTGAGTTAATCACGTTGAATATGTCGAATACTTATTAACTCATGTTTCATTATTTAGTTTTGTGGTTAATGTTTTTTGCGGCACTCTGGACGTATACCCTTTGGGTCCTAAGATTTACATTTCTTACAGTTGCATTATGCCCCATAGAATATTTGTAATTGTTCTAAACTTGAGGTTACGAAATTGTTAAGTATTGTAAATAAAACAAAAAACGTGAATGCCAGGGTATCAGTGTGTCGATGCTGTAAGATGTTCGTAAATTTATTGTCTACTATGCGAGTATCATTTTGCATGATAATTGTCTTTTTCAGGTTAAGGAAACTCTAAATTTGATTGTGTGAATCCACAATATTGTACTAAATTTGAGTTTAAGGCAAAGGGCTTTACATCCCTGTTTGAATTGATGGTATGAACAAATGTAATGATATTATTGATGTGAAACAAATACGGACATTCTAACATCAGAATTTATGAAAAGCAAATTTTGCCAAATATTAGTCATTAATCGTGGATAACATTAAAATACAGAAAATTTGGTTAGCAAAATCTATCTTTGGTGAAAAGATTGAAGATTAACTTGTAATATTGTAATTGAAAGAAAATTACCAAAAACGTGTGGAAGTTTGGAAAGCCCTGAGTTATTGTTTTTTATGTATTCTCTTTCATTTGTATCTTCCACTTGAATTGTTAACAGGTGGTTTTTATGAAAAGAGAATTTAAATTAAAAAGTCAACAAACTTGGAGGAATCTTAAATGTGTGCTTTCCTTTTTGTTTTTGTTGATCTAACTGTTTCTCTTGTCCTACTTTCTTCTGTAAACTTGTTTATAATTCTGTGCTGCAGGTGCATAGTTAAGATTTTTTTTCACTAGTTAATGTGAGTATGGTTCCAGGTAATTGTTTTATTAACAAAACATATTTAAATAGAATTACTGGCTACATCTATACAGTTCTCATTTTGAAAGTATCAGGTATCATTGTAAAAGCAATTTGGTAGTAAACCGGCACCACAAAATTTTTGTGATTCGGCGCCCTTTGGAAAAATAAAATAAAAAACTTCTTCCAATGCTATACAAAATTCGGACAGATTAATGACAAAGTGTAACAATGTACTGAACTGAACGAGCAAAAAAAAATTGTATACCACACACACATACACACAATAAGCTGACCTCATTTTCCTAGCCTCCTTTTTCTCGTAACTCTTACAGTAAAACTGGGATTTGGAACATGTGAAAAACCATATTATAGTTGCTTGACATGCAACACTAACTGTGGCACAAATACGATCTACATAGTGTAAACTATGCATTCAGCATTTTACCCTTCCTTTGGCTAACTAAAAACAGGCAATTTGAATAAACATAAATTTATAAAGAAAAAAACTTAATTTAAAATGGATTTTTAAAATGGATTACATCCATAAATTTCTAAAAAAAAAAATAAGAAAACACTGAAGCCATAACTTATGCCCATGTAATTCACACACACGTCATGTCGGTAGGCCTGTATCAGATCATTTACATCAACTGAAATGTGTGCCCAATTTATGACATAGACAAATGCTACATATACTAGCACATACAAAAGTATGGTACTTACTCAATTACTTAAATAACTCATGACTGTGGTGCTGATAGGTGCATGTTCTCTACCAGACAGCTGTGCTAAAGATTGTACACGCATAGAGTAGAAAACATTTGGAATTCTAAGCTCTTCCACTTTCAAAGGAGCATACAATCAAGGTACCATTTCAAGTCTGTGGTACTGTACGACTCCGATGATGTGCCACCTGTCGATACCAAACATTAAAAATAATGCAACACACATTGTATTTGTGCATGTCGCTTATGGATAGCGCCTCTGATTTTAGGTGCAATGCATTTTAACAGACACGTTTCAATGCCTTATGACAGAACTGTAACACTGCTTCACTAAAACTGGCTCTTATTAGCACCGTCAAACACGTGGCACCTCCCAATAACCATGAAGCATAGCTGCAGTACAGATGGGCACATAAGACAATGATACAAGCTGGTACACAATTATTATCACCAATAAGCTTTCCTTATCCCTCAACCTTAGAGTTGTATCTGACTGGTCTTTCGCGTAGATTTTCCAAATGTAAGTTACCACTCAAATATGTGAAAGTATGCCACATAAGCTGTGCAGTACTGTGTTGTTAAACACACTGTAACGTTTCATTGCAGTAAACATTTTTGTTGTCTAATATGAATACTCGTTAATTATTAAGTGACATTTAAGACTAAAACTCTACCTTGGACAAATTAACTTTAATGACGTGGGTTTAATACTAGAAGAATTAACAGTACATGTTAACAAACCTTAATGTTTAACGTAAACTGTAATGTATTTACGGAAAGAGACTACCCACCCATCTCATTTATTGTACACTGTATTTGCGCTGTTTCAGACACGCAAATGTTTAGTGCAGTGCTGGTGCTTTATTGAGCAGTTTGACCAACATAATAAAATACCCATATTGTTTAACTTGCACACTTTTCTTATTCTTTTCTTTTTTGAACGCAAAAATTAAACCGCGAACAAATTGTTGGTTATGGTTACGTGAACTATTTAACATACGGCACATGATATTAATAGTAAACGTCCATCATTGTCTGTGCGGCGCAGTGGGATGAAACAAACATTCATATACGCAGTGTTGCCTACGCGCTAGGCTCTGTATCACCATGCTTAAACTTCAACCCATTTTGTTTTCGTTATGATAGAAGGCATCAATTGGCATTTACTGTTGGTTTGTCGGCATTATTGTCATAAAGGAATATAAGGAGTTTTGTACATTTATGTTGATCACTGTTTGGCTTGTGGGAAAATTTAAATTTTAAAATTTGATTTTCAAAGGTGAATTACTCCCTTAATATCACAGTTACGTACAAAGTGATGTGCATGTGTGTGTACATGTGTAGGTATGTAAGTACTTAGGGGTGTGCGCATGTACGCATATGTGTGTGAGTGTGTGTTGTGTATGTATATATATATACAGTGAACTCTCGATAACTCGGACCTCGATGTCCCGGACTTCGGATAACTCGGACAGAATTTCTAAAAAAAATTAATAATTTTTAATTAATTATTTCTTGTTTAAAATACATAAAAACTCGTTTGTGCTGGATTTAAATTCATCACATTATATTTTAGAACAGTATTAAACTTTATAACGTATTCGTCCATCGCTACTTAGCCTTTAAATAATCCCACAGTAAATATCTGGCAAGTTCCGTGTGGTAAAATGTTGCAAGCAAGGTGCGCGACGCGCGAGTAAAGATGCAACGCAGCATGCCGACCTCTCACTTCTTTATCTTTCCTACCTCTTCTGCCAGCGAGCCAAGCACGCACGTGTGTCGTAAACGTGTGTCGTAAACAAACATTTCTGCATGGTGCTTGTGAAATGACGGTAACTACGGGTTACAATGACACATAAACTGAAAATGTTTTTGTTCTGGTATGTGCAATGAATTCAGGGCTGCAAAACAAATTGTTCCGGACATTAAAGAAAAATTAAAAATCATTACTTCGCATTGCGATGCAGAAAAATTGGTGAGAGGATTTTACGCCCCTTTAACAACGATGTTTTCAAGTGCCGATGTGGGTGGTGAAAGAACAACACAACATCGATGCCCAAGCCGGACACGATGAGTCACGCTCGCTGGTTGATGATGCTCTGTTGATAACGTAATGGCGTCTAGAGAGTTGTAACGTTTTAAGCGTGAATCGGATTTGTTTATAAACTACTTCACGGGAAATAATAGCGTACATGTAATGGACCGTAAAATGTAAGCGTCTTATGTGGGATAGTTTTAAACGATTTTCATTGAGTGACGCACATGAATGGATTAACAAGATTTTGTAGTCTTAATTTTTCCATTTTTACTATACACCGACAAAACAGTTTTCTTTATTTTAGAAGAAATGGTCATGTTATGAATGAGTAAATACAGAAAAAAATGTACATTTGTTATATTCTACACCAAAAATATTTAGAAGGTAAATTTTTTTTAAAACACCTTATAATGGCCGCACTCCATTTTTTGGGCCTAAAATTTGGTCAAAAATATGTGGCGATTACGCGAGTAAATACGGTAAATCTGTAGAACATAATTAAAATTTTATTGCTTTATAATATGACAATTTGTGTAAGAATAAAGCTGTAAATTATGTGTTCTATGATGCAATTTACATACATAAAATTAAATTTTAAAATTAGTAGTGTTAAAATGTGTTCACATAATGTACAGTGACCCAGAAGGATTGTTAATTACAGTACAGTTTTTATTTATGTATACGAGGAAAATTATTTTTATACCTTTGTAACTTTGTAGGAGGGTAGAGTAACTATCAGGCTAGCAGTTGACTGCGGCCCCTACGCTGTGACATACGGACGTAAGGCATTTTTCAATGTAAACATCTTGTGTGAGATGCGTGTGGTCACGTGCAGCTTTTGTATTGCATGAGACTGTACCGGTTGACCTTGACTACTTCCGCTCGCAACCTCCCTAGCTTATCTCCAACGGTCATTTCTTATCTCTCTCGCACGTGCAGGCAGATTGGCTGTCGCCAGCCAGACGAAAACTTTTATGAGATAGAAGTGAGCCTTGGTGCCAGATTCTAACACAGAGATAAAAAAAGGATCTGCCAGAAGTAGCAGCATAAAAAAATAAATAAAGATCTGACTGCTCACATTGTTTGACATTATTTTATAGTCCTCCACGTAACGTTAATTTTCCCACTTCATGGCTGCTCTCCCGTAACTGGATACGATAGTTGTTCATAACAGTATTTATTGCAGCCTCATTTGCTTGTAGAAATGATAGCGTACTAATTTCTTCACGTTTCTGTGATTAGTAACTGATTACCCCACCTCCCCGGACACCCCTGATAACACGGAAAAATCGTAACTCGGACAGCTTCTTCCCCCTTTTAGTCGGAGTTATCGAGGGTTCACTAGGTGTGTATATATATAGACACACACACACACGCACGCACGCACGCACGCACGCATGCACGCACGCACGCACACACACACACACACACACACGCACGCACGCGCGCCCACACACACACATACATACAGTGAACCCTCGATAACTCAGACCTCGATGTCCCGGACTTCGGATAACTCGAACAGAATTTTTAAAAAAATTTTAATAATTTTTAATTCATTATTTCTTGGTTAAAAGATATAAAAAATCGTTTCTGCTGGATTTAAATTCATCATATTATATTTTAGGACAGTATTAAACTTTATAGCGTAGTCGTCCATCGCTACTTAGCCTTCAATAATCCCACAGTAATATCTGGCAAGTTCCGTGTGATAAAACGATGCTAGCGAGGCGCGCGACGCGTGAGTAAAGATGCAACGCAGCAGGCCGACCTCTCACTTCTTTATCTCTCCTCCCTCTTCGTCCGGCGAGCCAGGCACACACGTGTTTCGTAAACAAACATTTCAGCATGGTGCTTTTGAAATGACGGTAACTACGGGTTATAATGACACATAAACGCAAAATTATTTTGTTCTGGTATGTGCAATGAATTCAGGGCTGCAAAACAAATTGTTCCGGACATTAAAGAAAAATTAAAAATCATTGCTTCGCATTGCGATGTAGAAAAATTGGTGAGAGGGTTTTACGCCCCTTTAACAACGATGTTTTCAAGAGCCCATGTGGGTGGTGAAAGAACAACACAACATCCATGCCCAAGCCGGACACGATGAGTCACGCTCGCTGGTTGATGATGCTCTGTTGATAACGTAACGGCGCGGCGTCTAGAGAGTTGTAAGGTTTTAAGCGCGATTCGGATTTGTTTATAAACTAATTCACGGGAAATAATAGCGTACATGTAATGGAGCGTAAAATGTAAACGTCTTATGCGGGATAATTTTAAACGATTTTCATTGAGTGATGCACATGAATGGATTAACAAGATTTTGTAGTCTTAATTTTTCCATGTTTACTATACACCGACAAAATCTGTTTCTTTATTTTGGAAGAAATGGTCACGTTATGAACGAGTAATTATAGAAAATAATATACAATTGCTATATTCTACACCAAAAACATTTAGAAGGTATTTTTTTAAACCCCTTATAATGGCAGCACCCCACTTTTGGGCCTAAAATTTGGTCAAAAATATGTGGCGATTATGCGAGTAAATACGATAACTCGTAGAACATTATTAAAATTTTATTGCTTTATAATATGACAATTTGTGTAAGAATAAAAATGTAAATTATGTGTTCTATGATGCAATTTACATACATAAAATTAAATTTTAATATTAGCAGTGTTAAAATGTGTTCACATAGTACAGTGACCGAGAAGGATTGTTAATTACAGTACCGTTTTTATTCGTGTATACAAGGAAAATTATTTTTGTAACTTTGTAGGAGGGTGAGTAACTATCAGGCTAGCAGTTGGCTGCTGCCCCTACGCTGTGACATGCGGACGTAAGGTATTTTTCAATGTAAACATCTTGTGTGAGATGCGTGTGGTCACGTGCGGTGTTTGAATTGCATGAGACTGTACCGGTTGACCTTGACTACTTCCGCTCGCAACCTCCCTAGCTCATCTCCAACGATCATTTCTTATCTCTCTAACACGTGCACGCACATTGGCTGCCTCCAGCCAGACGAAAACTTTTATGTGATATGGGGG
This sequence comes from Medauroidea extradentata, assembly GCA_003012365.1. NCBI lineage: Eukaryota > Metazoa > Arthropoda > Insecta > Phasmatodea > Phasmatidae > Medauroidea > Medauroidea extradentata. Next base: position 10,498 of record PNEQ01129585.1, read on the forward strand.
TGCCTTGGTGCCAGCTTCTAGCTCAGAGATAAAAAAAAAGGATCAGCCAGAAGTAGCAACATAAAAAATAAATAAAGATGTGACTGCCAACATGGTTCGACATGCTTTTATAGTCCTCCATGTTACGTTAATTTTCCCACTGCATGGCGGCCCTCCCGTAACTTGATACGATAGTTACGTACAAAACAGTATATATTGCAGCCTCTTTTGCTTGTAGAAATGATAGCGTACTAATTTCTTCGCGTTTCTTGTGATTGACTGATTACCCCACCTCCCCGGACACCCCTCGATAACACGGACAAATCGTAAATCGGACAGCTTCTTCCCCTATTTAGTCCGAGTTATCGAGGGTTCACTGTATATAGAACTCATGACTATCTTTGGTGTTGAACTTGTTTCTAAAACAGTGTAATACATTGCACCTTAAATTAATGGATGATCATTATTTGACAAAGTTAAACAGTTTGCAAATGAATCACAAAACACCGTATTGACGTACTAGAATTTTCAAAAGGCTGTAAAATGTGAACAAATGAATAACGGAAAAATAATGTTGAACATATAACATAGTATTTGAACCTAGCAAACAATTAGCTTTCCCTGCAATAAACTGATCTGTCTCTATTAGACTAGTGGATAGTACGAAAAAGAATCTCTAAAATGACTCTTAATTGATTCCATATTCTTTGGGGTGAATGTCTATAAGAAGTAATTTTTTATTTTGTCCTCCTATTTTGTTAGACCAACCATGAAACAAGTTGCTGGTGGAGTTTTGTTTGTCTCAACCAATCACAAGTGATACGTAAGCTAGCAGTGATGTTTTATTTAGTCAGCACCCTGCAGGAATGTCATTTTTGTATCGTTTTCCTTTCGTTTTGCCATACTTTAGTGAGATAAAATAGTGACATCAAGAACTAATGAAGAACTTTTAATAAATAATTTTTTTGAATTCTACTTCTAATAAACAAAAGGCTCCCTTATAATACCAGAGATAATAACTAAGGTAAAGAGTACTGCTATTTTTCCCATCCCACATTTCATCAGACGTCAATGACCTAAACAATTGCTTGTAATGTAAACACAAAGGTATTATGGCATCTGGTAGCTATGACACTTTCTTGTGCTAGTATGAACTCTCTTGGCAACATGATCCTAATGAATTTTCAAAAATTATGTTTGACTACTTTCAAGTAAAAATACGTACAAGGGAAAATTCAATAATTTTACCACAAGATATTTGATGCTCTGTCTTGCTTGTGTTGCAGTTATAAACCTACATTACGAACTGACATATTTCATTTACTAGAAACTATCAAGCTAATTGAACTACTGCTTCAACCTCAAGCCACATTCACTATACAAGAATTTTCAAGAGTTTAAGTTCAAGATAGTTATTTGATTGGTTAAGACACTAAACCTACAGTTCATGTAAACACACAGTGATGGCATAAAAGTTTAGTAAAGCCACGTGTCCATCACCAGACGGTACATAAGAAGACAGAACATGAAACACACCTGGAGACATGTTGTCAGCATTGAAATCTCCACAGACAATGTCAAAGTCAACCCGTTCATGTTCTTTCATGGTACCGAGCTTGAACTCTGAGATGAAAGCAGAAACCTCGGAGAGCTGCTTATCTATGACGTCTTCCTCACCCTGATACGCCTGTGTGTGTAGGTTGCAAATGTAGCCGACATGTCTTCGGCCAGTCTGGTCAAAATACAACAGCACCTGTACATAAATCACATATTTACGCATGCCTCCAAGTCTGATGCATACAGGCAGCTACTGTACCAACACAAAACAGTCCCGCTGTACACATCACTAGCTGTAAATAACATTCGTGAAACCTTCCGTTTATGACAGTGTTTTTCTTTTTTCTATGCATACAACTTTAGAATGCACAGAAAGTTATTTTATTTAAAATGCTGTACTTCTCCCAAAAAAAAATATAATTTTTTGTTTTTGGGAAGATAATATACATAGTACTTATTACCTTATAACTTTTCGACAACTGTAATGCGGATAATTTCTTCTTTCAGAAAAAATTGGCTGTAATAGTTTTTGTTCCAGTCCAAACAGTATACAAACCTGGCTGAGTTTGTCTTTAGTGACATTATGACACAGAAGTGACACATTCAGGCTGTCAACTTGCAAACATGCATTATTAGACCACAGGGAGTGTGGGAGGCTGAGTGGAGTATCTGCCACGGCACTACACTTCTAGCAGTGCAGACTTTGCAACGGGTGCTGAAGAATGGAATGTCTCATGTGCCAATATTCTCAGTGCAGAATTCCAACACCAGTCGAAGCTGCCTGACCACTATTTTGAAGAGCTGTGTGTGATGCAAAGATAAATGTAAATTATTTTTTATATTGCTTCCTTATTATTTAAATCTTTATTTAGCTTATTTTGTTGTCGAGTGTTTGTAAATATCGTAAATAGAAAATGAAATTATACAGTGACCTAAAAATTTTGTGTTACACTTTATTTTGTGTGTTACAGCTGAAAAGTGAATATGACAGCTGCCATATTTGTTTGTAGACATGAGAGAAGGTAAAAAAGGGAATTTTGTGGGTATTTCCAACCCCAGCCTACACAATGACGTTGTCCTCAAGGAATTTTGGGTTCACTTAGCGCAGATTTGCCTGATGCAAAGGTATAACGGAACACATTACTAATGTTGTGCGAGCCCAAGTTGTACTAATGTATGTACAAAGGTTGCACTATTTGAAATTTATGAAAATGTCTAGGCATTCCTATGCTTACACCCTATACTCGCACCGTCACTTTATGTATTGCAAGCATGCACACATGCACACGTACCCACGCATGCACCCACCCACACACACATGCATATGGATCCATTATAAGTTTTTTCTTAAAGTTGTTTCGTTTTAGCTTTGTTTAAACTTTCATACCCTTACTTAAAGTTGACAGAGTTGTTTGCCATTTTTTAAAAATTGATACTGATGATCTGATTTATTGCGCGTTATCTTGTCGTGCATCATCTATTGTGCACACTACTTCCTTCTGTGTTCTACCTGATTAATTTTAACCATTGATATCACAATATTGTGGTGTAGGTAAATATGTAGTAGTTAGGTAAGGTTGGTAGACAGTAAGAGCAGTAATGGTTGATCGTTGAATACGTGGTGTTCATGTTACAGAATGCTGTATGTTACAAATACATAATATGGTGTCAGAAGTGGGATCTAGAACAATTACATGATTCGTAGTTAACTAAAGATCCATTACAAATAAGAGGTGTATTTTTACGAGTTTTTCACTGCAAATAAGTTGTGTATCATGGCCGATAATTTGCGGGTAACGCTATTTCGACGGGAAAAACAATCGAACTTCGATTTTCGGAGGCAGACGGACTGGGATAAATGGATAAAACAATTCGAAAGGTTCCGTATTTCAACAGAACTTGATAAAAAGCCAGAAGAGAGTCAAGTAAATATGTTGCAGTATTGCACAGGCTCAGAAGCAGATGATTTGTTGGTATCCTTTGCATTGACAAAAGAGCAGGCAAGTACGTATACGACGGTGAAGCAAAAATATTGTGACTTTTTCAAAGTTAAGAAAAATATTGTTTATGAGAGAGCAAAATGTTTCAAGCGCCCCCAGCAAGAAGATGAACTCGCCGACGTGTTTTCAATTACGTATTGAAGTTGGCTGAGACCTGCGAGTTACAGAAACCATAACCTCACCACTCCAGAAGCAGTGAAGAGAATTCGGCAAGCAGAAGCAGTGCAGGGCCAACAACAGTTTGTGCGGGAAAATTTGTCCTGGGTAGAAGCCATTAAAGGATCTAGGTTTCCCACTAATATTAACAAAAAACCCCAGGTTGAGAAGCCAGTAGCTTCTAGAGAGGATTGGAAGAACAATAAAGGTCAGGTCAGTGGTAGCATGAGTGGTGGCCATAATGGTAATATGAGCAAATGTTCAAGATGTGGTACTGCACCATTGCACCAGTGGTCAAGCTGTCCAGCAAGAAATGAGACTTGTTTCCGGTGTGGAAAGGTAGGCCACTTCGGAAGAAGTTGTAAAAGCAAGAATATCAGTATGCAGGAGTTGGGGGAGGAAAAAGGTGACCAGTATTATTATTTGGGGGAAGTGGCTTTTGAAGTTTGTTCAAGTTCATGGTACATACAGCTGCGGCTGCAAGGTGTCAAGACCACATTCAAAATAGATACGGGGGCGGATGTGACCGTCATTGGTAAGGCATTGTGTGACAAATAAAGATTAGCAGTATGTGAAACACAAAAATGACTATTTGGTGTGGGTAAAAACTCTATTCAGGTGGAGGGCACAGCCAGTGTTCCTACCACTTGCTGAGCAACAGATCAGCCAAGAAGTCTATGTGGTGAAGGAACAGCATATGCCATTGTTAGGCCAACCTGCAATCAGGGAATTGAACATAGTAGCAGTCAGTGAGGCTGCTGAAGTGAATAGTGCTGCAAATAAGTATGTGGATAAATTCCCAAGTGTTTTTCAGGGTCTGGGCAGATTGGGTCAGGAGTACCACATCACCCTTCAAGAGTATGCCACTCTGTTTGCAGTGGCGGCTCCCAGACGAGTAGCACTTCCTCTAGAGGGATAAAGTGAAAGAAGAAATTGATAGAATGTTGAAGGAGGAAGTAATTTCTCAGATACAGTGTCTTAACTCAGTGGTTGCACCAATAGTTGTACTACCCAAAAAAAAATGGGGCTTTAAGACTCTGCGTGGATTACACAGAACTAAACAAGTACATAAACAGAGAAAGGTTCCAGCTGCCGTCTGTGCAGGAATCTCTTGCTCAACTTCAGAATGCTCGGTGGTTCACGGTCTTAGATACATCAAGAGGGTTCTGGCAAATTCCACTCACACAGAAAAGTGCGCCTCTCACCATGTTCACCACACCATTTGGGCGGTTATATTTTAACAGGTTGCCTTTCGGTATAAATTCAGGGCCTAAACATTATCAGTGCCAGATGCAGCAGATTGTGGGAGAAATGCCAGGTGTGGTGAACCAAGCGGAAGACATACTGGCGTGTGGCAGCACAGTGGAAGAGCTTGATCAGAGGCTGGCGTCGGTACTCAAGTTGAGGCAAGCAGGCGTGACTCTCAACACAGAAAAGTGCAGGTTTAACGAGAAAACTGTTAAATTACTGGGTCACGTAATAAGTGAAGGCACGGTACAACCTGATACAGATAAAACAAATGCCATAACCAACATGCGAGAGCCAACTAACACTACGGAACTCAAGATGGTTTCTTGGCATCGTGCATTACCCAACGAAATTCATAACGCAGCTAGCAGAGAAGACACAACCTTTGAGAATGCTTGTGCACCAGGACACAGAGTGGACATGGGGAGCACCGCAGCAAGATGCAGAGCAGAAGCTGAAGTATGAAATTACACAACAACCTGTGCTCTCACTTTATTCTAGAATGGCAGAGACTCGCATATCAGCTTGGGGGGCGTGCTTGAACAGTGCCACGAAGGGGTGTGGAAGCCGGTAGCATATGCCTCAAGGAGCCTGAATGAAGTAGAGAGGCGTTATGCACAAATAGAAAAAGAGGCTTTGGCAATAAAATGGGCTTGCGAGAGATTTCCACAGTACATACTGGGTGCCAAGATAACCATTGTAACAGACCATAAGCCATTAGTCACCCTGCTATCAAGCAAGCCAGTAGCTGAACTCACAGCAAGATTGCAAATGACGCTGATGCATCTTATGTGTTTTACTTACACTGTATTGTATGTGAGTGGAAAAGAGTTCTTCGTGCCAGATGCATTGTCTCGGGCTCCAGTGGAAAAGTCAATGGCCAAGTGTACAAGATATTATGGAGGAAGAACTTCTTGTGCAAAGTGTCCTACAGGAAACAACCTTTTCAGATGCTCAATTAAGAGAAATCAAGATGGCCCAGGAGAACGATCAAGGGTGTCAAGCTCTACAACAGGGTATTCTTCAGGGATTTGACAAGTGTTCTGCATTTTGGCCCTATAGAGCCCAACTCACCAGAATGGGCTGATCATGTATAGCGCAAGAATTTTCATCCCGAAAGGTCTACGTCCTCACATATTGGACAAAATACATGAAGGGCACATGGGAATTGTGAAATGCAGATGGCGAGCTAAAGAATCTGTATGGTGGCCCAACATATCGCATGATATCAAAGATTTAGCGGAGAAGTGCACCCAGTGTCTGCAGCAGCGACAGCAGAGGGCAGAACCCCTTGTGCCTACACCGCTGCCAGAGCGACAGTGGTCTTTGGTGGGAACAGACATCATGGAACTTCAAGGGGTACGATATTTAGTGGTACAAGACTATTATTCCAGACATATAGAAATTGTACGCCTGGATCGCATGACTTCAGAGGCCGTGATTTGCCGGCTGCAAAACATCTTCGCAAGGCACAGTATTCCAGAGACAGTACGCAGCGATGGTGGTACGCAATTCACATCTGTGGGGTTCCACAGCACATCTAGCCTGCAATTTGCTCAATCCAACGGAGAAGCGGAGAGTGCAGTAGCTGTTGTAAAGAAGATTCTGGCAAGTCAGAGGATCCTAATTTTCGATTACTGGCGTATAGGGCCACTCCACTAGAGAGTGGGTATTCAGCGGCAGAGTTGCTGCTCAGCAGGAGACTGAGGACCACCCTACCAGTACCACTGTCATCCTTGAAACCACAGTGGGACAGACAGACCTTACAAACAATTCAAGAACATAATTATCTTCTGAAGAAGCGTAGCAAGCGAAACTTTGATAGGCAACATGGAGCCAAAGAGTTGGAACGTTTGGAGCAGGGTACACAGATGTGGATACCAGACCTTAAGTGATAAAGCACAATCCAGGGGATGGCAGGGTATCCCAGATCATACCAGTTGGTTAGTAATTCCAGCACCATCCGGCAAAATTGAAGGCAACTTATAAAAGTCTCAGGACAAAGCATTGGGAATGTGTCTCAAACACCAACTTCTCAGGGGAAGAGGAATGAGGAGCCTCAGCAGTCGGAGAAAACTCAGCAACTTAGTGAGTTCCCGACGGGTGCACCTTTCATTTCATAGGATTTTCAGAAG
>PNEQ01129585.1:17672-30549 GCA_003012365.1 Medauroidea extradentata
TATATATATATATATATATATATATATATATATATATATATATATATATATATATATATATATATATATATATATATATATATATATATATATATATATGTGAACAAGCATTTAACATATAAAACAGAAAAACAACAACAATTTATCATAAATGAATTGTGATAGTAAAATAAATAGATAATGGCCGCCTTGGAAACTTTAGAATACACTGCAATGTTGCACTACAAAACGAAGCCAACTAGACTAAATTAAAAAACCGTACTGGAATAAATCATGCAACTGATGTTGAAAGTTTCTTAATTTAATTGAAGTAACTTAAAAGACTTAAAGTTCCAAAAGAAAAAAAATATTTAACATCCTACACCCTACCTTACAACAAAACGTAAATTAATTAAGTTTAGGGGGTAGCGAAAATGTCCAAATTTGTTGCCAATTAATTGAAAATTAAAATGCAGCACAAAATGAAGTCTTAAAAAAAAAGTTTCTTCGGATTAAAATTCAAGTCGGCAGTTCACGAAACTCTAGGAAAACGACCACTGGGTAACCAGACTTGACTAGAAGATATAATAAAAAAAAAAATTTGAATTCCTGGTTGAGCTACAGTGATGCACAAAAAAAAATTGAACAGCTTACAGTATTCTTCTAGAACCAGACTGGATATGAGGAAGGCGTCAGACATTGTGCTAGAGAAGCCACGTCCCTCGGGCAGCAAAACTGGCAGCTCAGCACTAAAATTATCTACTCGAGCGCCTGATTGGGGCCTCTTGCAGATGGCCCTCGCTCCCTACCATAATCTCCGCAACTTGGTCCATTTTATTACTAAGATAGACTATGTTAAGCTGGTCATTAAGTCTATAAATTTCTGGACGCTGCTGTCAATTTTGAAGAAGGACCAAGAACTGACTTAAAAACCTTCTAAAATCCCTATTCTTGTAACCAAAGAGATAAAAACAAATGAATTTATTGTGCTGAGCACTTAAAGAAAAACTATACTTTCAAAAGAATGCCTTAGCAACCAAATAAACAAACATTAAAAAATTACTCTTAGCATAAATAAACATATGGACAGGTATCCTAACCTTGCACAACAAATAAAACTAAATAAAATCTAACTGATATCAGGGGCGTTCCAACTAAATACAATAAAACATAATTTTTTGAAAATACAATTTTTAAGGTTAATTAAAATATTTGCAAATTTAGACAAACAATTCTGAACTATTTAAAAAAAAAAAAAAAACCTTAATCTGTAATATGTTTATATTACAACATTCTGACATTATAAGTTGTACAAACAAAATGTGATATGAATGAGATATGGAGTGTAGTAATGTGCATTGTGAAAGAAAAGGGAGATGGCTAGTAATGTGCAATTGCTCTTAATTATTGTATAAAGGATGAGAGATGTGGTGTAGGTAAATGTGTAGTGGTTAGGTAAGGTTGGTAGACAATTATTATATTCCTCTACGTAAAAAGCATAATTTTTTACACAATAGTCTGTCTTGAGAAACTTTTCCTATTTTGACACATCTATTCTGAGAAATGTGCCTGGCAGTTCCTTTTTAGAACTTTAATCCTACATGGCTTCCCGGAAAAGCACCGTCTTGTTTACAGACACACAAAAACTTGAAAATAAGCTGATTATTTGCAATATTTATTAATTGTTACAAATATATAAGGTAAGTGAGCCATAAAGACACTTTGACAGCAAAGTTATTAAGATACGTGCTCCACTTGATACAATGACAAGAACTGAGAAAGGAATTGGAGATTAGTCTTCTGTTGAATATTGTAAATTGTTTAGAAGTTAATTTGACTAGTTGTGTACGTACCGTCTTTGTTTTCTTATGCTTCTCCTAGTCAGTTGTGATGTCACCACATTCTTATGTGCATTACGAGTGAATTAATAATCAGCCTGAGTAACACACGCTTGGTGTTCTTTTATTCAAAACCATGTATTCACCCAACAGAGATTATGGGCCCAGGTGAGTCATCAGTACTGAATAACGAGCAGGCTCAGAATGGAAATGTGAATATTGTTAAAAGTTTGCTCACATCGTCAGTGCCATGGAAAACGTCATGGAGTCAAATTTTTTATCCTTTGTAGGGAAACTCAAAGGCAGGGAAAACTACGCATCACATAAATTCCACATGAAAGCCTAGCTAAACCTAGACAATCAATGGGACGTCGCCCAAGGAACTGTCAAAGTCAAAGAGGCGAAAGAAAAGGAATGTAAGGCACATACAAAGTACTTATTATTAGTGAAATGGGACCTAACTCACCATATAGAGAAGTGTGAAACATCGAAGCAGGCTTAGGATACGATCCTGACACTCTTTGAAGATTTTGGCCTTACCAGGAGAATAGGGTCGTTGCCTCACCCAATCCTGACTCGCCTAGACAGTTGCAGCTCAGCTGAAGAATAAGTCAACCAGATCACAATCATCAACTGCACAGCATCTGCGAGACATCAAGCTTGACGTATCAGATGAGTGGGTTGCTATTAGCTGGGACTAGCGAGCTCGAGGACTGCAATTACAGCAGATGTGACAGCAATAAAAATACTGCAAGACAAATCTAGCTGAAGCTAAGCTCAACCTTCAAACACAGATTCAGCACTCTACAGCAATCAATCTTCGAGCTTGCACTCGCACCAAGACGACGACAAGCAGGCTAACCTCAAAGGAAAACAAACAAAACCACCCCACAAATGTTACAACTGCAACCGCATGGGACATTTCGCTGCAGAGTGTCGCAGTAAAGGTAAATCTAGTGACTGGAACAATAAAGGGAAAAATAGCGACAAGAAAAAGAGCAACACCTTTTATAGCATGTATGCTCACAAAAGAAAACAGTGAAGAGTCATCATGGTTTTTGGACTCGTGTTCGTCCATGCATTTGACAAAAGATGAATTGAAGAATCCTGTACCCGAATCCATGGTTAAGATACTGACTGCAAATAATGATTCTCTTCTCACCGAATCCATGGCAATATAGTTATTCAGTTGTCAATGGGTAAGGAAGATAGTGTCGTCACAGCCCACAATGTTCACCAAGCACCTGATGTAGTCAAATAACTAGTAAAGGAAACACAGTAATTTTTGAAAGTAATGGGGAAAAATCATGAATGCAGATACAGTAAGTCATTGATAAACGGACAGGTTACGATCCCGAAAAGTGTTCGTAATGTAAAAGTCCGTTAATTAAATTACACTTTACAATATTTATGTATTTAAGCTACAAAGTAGAGTAAGGTTACCGAATCTTGCAAAAGTGTATAGATTTGTCGTGACATCTCTAAACTTGTGTGTCGCACAGGAGAAATTCATAAGCATAAAAAAGTCTGGAATAAAAAACTGTATGCAATCCCGATAGTACAACCGAACACGAGACACAACTAAAATACACTGGTAGCTAGTCGGTCACAAAAATGTTGAGAGAGTTTGGGAGATCCCCTTCGGAGGTAAAAGTAAAAATGTTGTTTCCAGTGACTACGGCCACGTTGTGACAGCTTGACAGATGATAAGCAAAGCGTAAGAGTAGAGACGTAGGGAGGGGGGTGGCTAGCTGTTTAGCAGCAAAGGAAGCGTAGCAAACACGCGTGCCCTGCGCCCGCTCGGTCCGTGCAAAGTTTCTCCATGGAAAATACGTTCTGGCAAACAACAGAAAAATAAGTCTAACAAACACCCCTATATATCTGCAAAGAGGAAGTCTGTGAGGAAAAAGTTGAGTTGAGTTTGTGCTGCAAAAAGGTTGAAATATAGCAGTTTATTGAAATAACGTGTGCTAAGAAACTGTACGTCTACTTATCGAACTGTGTCACAGAATATAATCACTTTATTCAGTGACATTAATGATTATTCTTTTGAGCTTGGCTATTCAAAACCTCGTCAGTCGCATACCAAATGTTACACTTGATATTTAATCTGGTAAGACATTTATGTAGTAGATAGGGAAAATGTAAGTAGCTTAACAGGTAATGTTTTAGAACCGATAAGAATGAATTATGTGACTTTAGAGCAGTACCGGAATGTAAGAAAAGGAGAAATTGGATATCTTAGAGAAAATCCGCCGACCAGTGTAATCGCTCGGAATGGTTCCACGTGCGAAAAATCGCGGTTCGCTCGTTGGGAATCGAACCTGGATTTGGATCGCCGTGGCGGTAAATGTAGAGATTTTGGCGGCTCGTAAGCAATATAATTAAGAGCCAAAGATGGCCGAAATGTAAGGGCGTGGAAAATGGGAGCACTCCGAGGAAAACTTCAAACCAACTATATCGTTCAGCACGATTTACAATACTGAAATTCTTGAGTTATCTGGCTTGGAATTAAAAACCTGGACAGACTTGAAGGGAAGCAAGCAATATGACCGCTTCGCCACTGCGGTCCCAAGATGAATCATAAAATAATCAAGGAAATAAGTAATTTTATTTTGCTCTTTGAGTAACATCCAGATACCTGATATACGGTCGAGATGGCGAGCAGAAACAGATTACTACTGTGAGCTGCTTTTTGCTGTCAGTAGTAATATAAACAAAGGGTAATCAATATGACTGTAAAAATGAAACAACAGAGTCAACAAAACATTCTGTGATTATCTTTGGCCTTAGTACCAACTGAGCATTGGACAGAATCAGCTGATTTCATATTAATTCTACTAATAAACACAAACATAACACCAAACCTATTCCCAATTTCATGTAGTAAAGAAGGAAAACTTCACAGAGAGAAACTGGGGTACACGCCATTTACCCGAAAACATTTTTCCCAAAAGGATCGGGAAAACGACTTTCGGGAGAATGAATTTCGGGAATATGAATTGTAGGGAAAACTACTTTCGGTAAAACAACTACTTGGGAAAATAATTTTTGGTAAAACTACTATTTGGCAAAATAATTTTCGGTAAAACGACTTTCTGTGAAGTTGAAGGTGATGCTGAAAAATTCGGTGAAACGACATTCAGCAAAACGAATGCACAATTATATTTTTCGGGAAAACTATTTTCGGGTGAATGAATGTTTGAAAAGATAACTGCGTTTATGAATTTCGGCAGAACGACTTGAGGCGAAAAGATTTGTGGTTACAGTAACACTGTGGATTGTTTAGTAAGGTACTTAAAATTTCGGTGAAACGACTTTCTTAGAAAAACTACTTTAAAAGAAATAGCAGTTGTTTCCGACTGCTTTTTTTTTTCCTGGTGGCGTGTATGGCGCTAAACCACTGTGTTTAGTTAAGATTTTACTCATAGGTGGCACTGCGAACACCTTTCTCGAAATACTATAGTTGTTAGTGTTGTGATGGCCACCAAGTTCAATAAAATGCCAACAGGTAAAGTTGTATGTATCTCCGCACTTTATTTAGTGAGAAAATTAATTTGTCTCGTCTGCCAAGGAGCACACAATTCCTTTAATTTGAGGCATATTGAAAGGCAAAACAGCGTGATATATTTTTATAGTTGTAGCTATAAAAAAAAATTTAATTGTGGTGTTACACACTCCCAAACATAGTGCCGGACACTGGGAAGTTAATGGTAAGAGTATTGTTCATCTTGCCCATTAAGCTCGGTGTGACGGTCCGCACATGTTGTGGATATTTTCACGTACTGAAACAACCATAACTCTCTTGGAAATTAATGAAGATAAGGTGGTAAATGTACAAGAAACTTGACATACGTACATAACTGAAGTTATTTATTCTAAATTAAATCCACAAACGCTAGCAGGTAAAGAAAAAAGTGGACAAATATGTGTAGAAGGCACAAAACCGTGCTTTTCAACATCACTTTCGTATTTTTTTTCTTGTTATGACAAAATACTAAACAATTACCAACACACTTTGTTATTAAACAGTAGGCAATGTTATTTAATAAGAAACTACAAATGACTTTGAATGTTTCATGCAATGGGACAGAATAACGTATTGTATTGTTGTGGCCATACGCAATTACAATATCATGTCCGCAATAGTACAGTACGAGAAAATACTATTTAGTTCCAGACTTTCTGAACGATATTCATTTATTATGATGTTATAGTTACTTCACATGTTTGTATTGAATACCCTTCAAACTTAAATAATTAATAATACAATTGCACAAACAATTATAAAGACATGTGTGTACATTCCTTACTATATTAACAACTATTAATATTCACTGTATTTTAAATACTAATTACTATATAATATGTTGCAGGCAATTTCCCTGTAAAACCATCCAATATACAACCTTATACGGATGCAGTAACTCTGTGTGCTTTTCACTTTAAATTTATTTACACTATAACAATTATAAAGTTTAACTGTCATTCATATTAAATAAGTAATTAAGTGCCCCCTCCCTCATTAAACCTTCTATCACTCATCAACTCACAGCTGGAAACGCTGAATCTAGAATCATATAACTTAAATGGTGGCTTGGTCTAGGCATCCAAGTTACTTACTTAATTCGAAAATCAAGGGGCTGAAAAATGGCAAAATATGTTTTTGAGGTTGAAACGAGATCTAATTAACATGAAGAGCTACTATTACTGTATTTGATCCGATTTGTTGTATAAAGATACATAAAAATAATTTGAGGAATTTCGAGATTCATAATTTGATAGGCTGAAAAAAAGTAAAATATGTTTTCCAGATATCACCTACAGCTTGATAACCTGACCTGACAAGTAACTGATTCAATATTTTTTTTTTTTTTTAAAAAGCTGAGTACATAAATATCTAAAATGTGATTTTATGTTCTTCTTTTAATCCAAAAATTATGAGTGAAGTAGGACGTGGGAGTCTCTATTATGTCTATATTACATAGTTCAGCAGCCTTCCGAAGTGTGACCCATGTTCTTTCCCCAGCAAGGTCATTTTGGATATTAGCATTTCGAATTTTCACTGGTCAGAATGTATTGTCCGGGATCTACCGTTTCCTCCGCCCTTGCATGACAGTCTTTCTCTGTTTCCCTCGCAATTGCATTATGATGATCCTCCTTATTTAACCATACCAAACATTGGTGTGTATCGATTTCTCTTCAATAGGTTAGTTACCAAGTGAAATAACTTTTTGATTGCTTGCATAGAAGAATACGTTGGTTATAATGATTAAATACAAAAAATATTATTTACATTTAAATTATGCACGACAAAATCCTGGTCATTTACAAAAAAAAAGTGTGCAGAATAAGCCCCAATTTCAGTAAACCAATTTCGCATTTTAGTAACGCGAAGTATAATGGGAAATTCACGTTGAGTTTAATAGTTGAGACACCTAACATCATAGTTCTGGAGAGACGACGAGGAAGATATCACCGCTGTTGGAGACGAGTGCTTTAACTACTCGGTCACTGCAGCCCTGAAAGTCACATTGTTGAAGGAATATTTTTGGCAAAAAAAACTAAATATAAAAAACCTAATTTACTATAGTCTTGGCATGCATGTGTAAGCTTACAACTAACACTAAATATTGTATCTAGTACCATGTTAGATTTCACAGAATTAACATAAACAAAGAAAACTTTTCCAATAAATGTTGCAATAGTCGGATCACACTTGACGTTCTACTGAGCCACTCCTGTTTAATAACTGTTCACTATTGAGTCAGGATTGTGCAGTGTGTGCATATTGATGGTACTGAATGGTAGACCAATAAAACACATACCGCTTGTGTAGCCTTACCTTCGTTACCTGGTCATACAATTTTGTGCGGCGTTCCAAATTCGGCTCAGATGGATTTCAATAGGAATTTTTCTGGACCATTTAAAATGTCCAAAAGGGGAAACTAATATCCTTTGATTTATAAATTTAGCTTATATTACATAGCTTACATACATTTACTAGGTAAAACATGGTTTCCACGAAACTATGACCAACATACACATATCCAAGATCAACTCTATGTCCAAGATCACAGCCATCGAGGACACTTGGAGTTGAAAATTGACCCTCACATGACTGTTTGGTGCCATTACATAGAAAAAATAAGGTTCTACGTGCCATTAGCGCACTGGTGTTATTTTAACATTGCGTAAATATGAACTACGAGTAGTAAATTCGTGTCGGAGCCCTAGGAGTTCTGGTAGTATGACGCTATATTGCATTGTTAAAACCACACTTCATTACTAGTGGCGCTTTCAGTCATAAAGGGGTCAACTCTATGGCATTGTTAGATAGACTAGTGTCCAGATCTGTAATTCTAAGACAGTAATACAAGATAATATATTTTTATGGTTCTGTTTTCCATGAATGCAATAACTTAGCATTTCTTTCATTGAGAAGCCCAGTGGGCTATTGTCATGTTTTTTTCGTCCAAGAGACACCAGTAATATAGTCTAAAATGTGATTAAAGGGTTTTTCGAAATTCAGTTTGTTAGGAGGTGAAAATATGTGGAATGTGCTATAGATGTATCTTCAATATGTAGCGAACCCTTCGAGATATTAAGTTTATTTTTATTTCAGGATGATGATTAAGTAAATGGCCGCAAAAAAGGTTCCAAGAATTTTTAAAAATTCTAACTCTCAGTATCCTACAGGGGTGATAATGTGATTCTTTAATGAATTGTTAATTTTACATTGACTGAACGGGTTATCGTTGTGACGTTCACTTCTCGTGGATACTTGTACAAACATTTAAGATGTGAAATTAACATTTTTCGAAATTCGACTCCTAAAGAGGTGAAAAGGCATAAACTGTGTTTCCTATCAGCCGGTGATATTTATAACCAGTAGAGAAATTTGAGACGATGTTCACACAATCAGAGAGAAATAAATTATACAAGAGTTTTATTCAACAGTTTTATGTAGATTTTTCACTGTACAACCTCTATGAGTCAAAGAAATTAATATTTTATGTTTTTAATTTGCTTTCGGGAATACTTTCGACGTTATATTGCGCAGTTGTTTGCAGCTCCCATCTATTGTTCAGAATGTTCTCGGCTAAAATTCCTTTAAAGATTTTGAAAATCTGCAAGTCTGACACACAAAAAACTGATAATTTTTTAATACACCTAACATGTAAAAAGGAGTTAGGTAAATTACAGTTATTTTGTTTACTATTCAAAGCCTCACAATGTGATAGTTGTACAGACATAAAAATAAGTAAACATATGAATGCTGTAAAATTTTTCACGTCACAAGCAGTTTATTACTATAATGCAACGGAGAAATAAAGAATAACAGTGTAAAATATTTAACTCTATATTTTCTCATGCGTTTTCCCGTCCAAAAGCCAACTCCAACAATACATTCTGTTTGGGATTGTAGACCGAGACTCACATTTTCATTTTCTGAAATAATAATTTTTGTTAATACAGTGAACCCTCGATAACTCGGACTAAAAGGGGGGAGAAGCTGTCAGAGTACCAATTTGTCAGTGTTATCGAGGGGTGTCCGGGGAGGTGAGGTAATCAGTCATTAATCACAAGAAACGCGAAGAAATTAGTACGCTATCACTTCTACAAGCAAAAGAGGCTGCAATAAATACTGTTTTGTACGTAACTATTGTATCAAGTTACGGGAGGGCCACCATGCAGTGGGAAAATTAACGCTAACGTGGAGGAAAATGAAAGAATGTCAAACAATGTGGGCAGCCAGATCTTTATTTATTTTTTTATGCTGCTATTTCTGGCTGATCCTTTTTTTATCTCTGTGCTAGAAGCTGGCACCAAGGCACCCTTCTATCACATAAAAGTTTTCGTCGGCTAGCGACAGCCAATGTGCGTACACGTGTGAGAGAGATATAACATGATCGTTGGAGATATGCTAGGGAGGTAGCGAGCGGAAGTTGTCAAGGTCAACCGGTACAGTCTCATGCAATACAAACACCGCACGTGACCACACGCATCTCACACAAGATGTTTACATTGAAAAACACCTTATGTCCGTATGTCACAGCGTAGGGGCAGCAGCCAGCTGCTAGCCTGATAGTTAATTTACCCTTCATCAAAGTTACAATGGTATAAAAATAATTTTCCTCGTATACATGAATAAAAACAGTACTGTAATTAACAATCCTTCTGGGTCACTGTAAATAAGTGAACAAATAATAACACTACTAATTTTTAAATTTAATTTTATGTATGTAAATTGCAACATAGAACACATAATTTACAGCTTTATTCTTACACAAATTGTCGTATTATAAAGTAATAAAATTTTAATCATGTTCTAAAGAGTTGCCGTATTTACTCACGTAACCGCCATATATTTTTGACCAAATTTTAGGCCCCAAAAAATGGGAAGGTGTTTTCAAAAAAATTACCTTCTACATTTTTTTGGTGTAGAATATTTCAAATGTACTTTTTTTTCTATATTTACTCGTTCCTAATGTGACCATTTCTTCTAAAATAAAGAGGAAGATTTTGTCGGTGTATAGTAAACATGGAAAAATTAAGACTACAAAATCGTGTTAACCCATTCACGTGCGTCATTCAATGAAAATCGTTTAAAATTATCCTGCATAAGACGTTTACATTTTACGCTCCATTACATGTACACTATTATTTCCCGTGAAGTAGTTTATAAACAAATCCGATTCACGCTTAAAACGTTACAACTCTCCAGACGCCGTTACGTTATCAACAGAGCATCATCAACCAGCGAGCGTGACTCTTCGTGTCCGGCTTGGGCATGGATGTTGTGTTGTTCTTTCATCACCCACATCGGCTCTTGAAAACATCGTTGTTAAAGGGACGTAAAACCCTCTCGCCAATTTTTCTACATCGCAATACGAAGCAATGATTTTTAATTTTTCTTTAATGTCCGGAACAATTTGTTTTGCAGCCCTGAATTCATTGTACATACCAGAACAAAAACATTTTCAGTTTATGTGTCATTGTAACCCGTAGTTACCGTCATTTCACAAGCACCACACTGAAATGTTTGTTTACGACACACGTGCGTGTGTGGCTCACAGGCAGAAGAGGGAGGATAGATGAAGAAGTGAGAGATCGGCCTGCTGCGTTGCATCTTTACTCGCGCGTCGCGCACCTCGCTAGCAACATTTTACCACACGGAACATGCCAGATATTTACTGTGGGATTATTAAAAGCTAAGTAGCGATGGACGAATACGTTATAAAGTTTAATACTGTTCTGAAATATAATGTGATAAATTTAAATCCAGCAGAAACAATTTTTTATGTCTTTTAACCAAGAAATAATTAATTAAAAATCATTAAATTTTTTAAAAAAATTCTGCCCGAGTTATTCGAAGTCCGGGACATCGAGGTCCGAGTTATCGAGGGTTCACTGTACAGTAATATTACGAATAATTTTTCGAGGTGGGTGGAGTTAAGGGATGTTCATGTATTAAATATTAAATACAGTTTTAATTTATTTTTTCTTTAATGTAATATTTTTAATTTAATTTTTTAATTATTTAATAATTTCTGTATTGTAAAAAATTTTTTGCGGGCACGCACACAACTCACCATAGTTTCTTCTTCAGCGAATTAATGCTATATGAATGCATAAAAATCGTCATATTAAGCCACATATGTACCATCAATTACAAAAAATTCCTATGGTATGGAGGCCAACCGCGGTAGACGATCTGTCACATCACTCTCCTCCCACCAAGGCGATCTGGGTTCAATTTACGATGGGGTTGGTCGTGCTGACCAAAATCTCATCACTCATTCAACCAATGGTACGTAAACATATTTCATAAAGGATGTTACAAATTGCAGATATTTTGCAGGTTGATACAGTTATGGCACGCAATCGTAAAAAATTTGAGTACGCTACTATAAACGTTCTCATGCCGGGATACATAACATCTGGGAAAATTCTGATATCATCACCTCCACCTCGGACATTGGTGAAAAGTAGAATTGGCGGTTACTACGTCGGTCGGGACATGCTGCTCTGAGGTGTGACATCGCCTTCCCTTAGCGGTGGGCTGATGAAGACCTGTATCAAGCAGAGGAAGAGAGAAACCTGTCTTGTGACCAAAGGGTGTTGAGGAGTCCATGATGAAGAGGATGACGGAATGATTGGTATAGCATCGTCATTTGTTTAAAAAAGATAAGTTTATAATTTATGAATTGTATAGAAGCTGTATTAAATTTGTCCCTATATGCTTTGGTCATTTAATAAGTTATTGCTATTTAAGTATCCCTCTGTCAATGTCTCCTTACGAACAAAACTGGTAACTTGTCACAGATGTCCTACAATACAAACTAGACGTGTAGAATGTTTTACTAGAGCATATTTATTTCACATAACTTCAGTAAATTTGGCAGCTTTTAAGACATGTTGTAGTAATTTGATAATGACTTCAGACTTTCTTCTTGCAGAAAATTGAACACGAGGCACTCCTTTCTATTAGAAGGCAATTGTAATTTGGACTAATAATGTAATCAAACAGTTAAACGTCATACAGTACAAACGTTCAGAGTTGTCAAAATGAGATGTACGACAGGGAGACGAGTACATTGGAAAACCAAGTTCAAGGTGAGCATTTAAAGTCACCAGAGAGTGAATTCCCTCATATTAAGAAGACGTCAACCACGTAACACTAGTTCTACAGTTCATTTCACACAAGTGCAATGAATTGTGACAGTTCTGAAGGCACTTGCTATTTATGTGCTGTTAAGGCGACTGCCTCTCCAGGTTGTTTCAAGATTAATCTCAAATTTCTCGAAGCACATGAGTGATGACTGCTCACAAAGAGCATTTCAAGTACACTGCACATGTGTAAACCCATTTTAGTCCACCACTATTTGTTAAAGCATATTTTATAGTTGCAGCAAAAAGCAAAGATTGTTCTTTGTAGTCCTTTTTTCGGTGTGAAAATCTTTGCGCAGACTCTTTCAAAAGGTATAGCCACATACAACGTACCTTTAACTTAAATGCTACGTTATAAAAACTGTAAGGTCACAAAAGTGTGTCTA
>PNEQ01129588.1:6056-16514 GCA_003012365.1 Medauroidea extradentata
TAACTATCCTGCCAGGCAACCTAATATTTGGTTAGTTCAACTGTTACACGCTTGCTTGGCCATATGCAAAAAAAAATTATGTATATATATATATATATATATAAATAAAATAAAATTTTATGTATATATATATATATATATATATATATATATATATATATATATATATATATATATATATATATATATATATATATATTCTACTCATAAAGATGGTAAATACCATTATCTAGGATTGTCATCGAGTATTTGATCCATATTGGCTTTGAAAAAAGCGTAGAAATCAATTAATTTTTTCAGCGTTCAGTTATCTACCACACACTCTTAAATATTAATAGTTGGCAAACAATGGGTGCATAATGCCTGAAGAGGGACGCATAGGGAGTGTTTTAAAGGGCTCACATGTAGAGTGATCAGGCTGTAAGGCTGCACATGGTCGGCAGCAGGAAAGGTAACGTACCCTGCAGAACCTGAACGTCCAACTGGACTACTTCCCCTCCTCCGCCCCTCTTCCTGTCGCCGTTTTTCCTTATTCCCCTTCCCCCTCCCTCCCCCACCCACCCCGCCAGACGTGACGTCCAGGTCCTCTGGTAGCGCGTGTGCAGTGTTGTCAAACTGACATTACGTACCCAGTCCTCGGACGGAATTATATGTCTTTTAGTACATGATGATAGCTAGTTTTTTCCTCGTTCGAGCAAAAACTCTCAACTTTTTTTTATCATAATCCTTAGAATAATTCAAGACACGAACACTCATACGATGCACAGCACTGTGTAGCCGTTTTGCAAAATAATAACCGCTCGTTTGCAAAATATAAATACATATGTGTGTATGTCTATATATATTAATTCCGGCTTGTTTTCATTAAAAAGTTATACTTAGATGAAAAATCTGAAAAAGAAAGGGTTATTGCTACCAAAAAATTATGTTCAAATAATGTTATGTTTGTGACAAAAGAATGTGGGTATTCCTTAATATGAAACCTATTTTAACAAATATTTTCAAAGTCACTATAAAACTAACAGGCTTCTTATTAATGCATGCAACCTTCTGTGCTCTTTCAGGCTACCTGTTTGGGAAACTACCAACGTGATTTACAGACGAAAAAAATCAGAGGAGCGTGCTATTGTTTTTATGCCATACTTTCTTCAAATGTAAATACAGCGTCACCACTAAAAAACCCTAGAAATAATACAACGAAAATACAGCGCGCAAATGTAGTGACTCCCGCACCGTTGTCACCCACATCGCTCCCTCTTTTTACTGTCTCCGTCTAATAGAATCAATATAGTATCAGGAGGATACCCGAGCAGCGGGGAATCACGCGCCAGGAGCAGATAATAGGCCTACATTACCGGAAGCCCGTAGACAGCTGCTTAGCCCGGAGGACATGAGACAAGACGCCCTACAGCTGGAATGTGACAGGAGACCCTCGAGAAATCCCGCCGGCTAGTGACATCGTCCGGCACATGCGAAAATCCGAGGACCGACCCCGCCGGGGATCGAACGCGGATGGCCTTGGTGGGAGGTGGGTGGTTTGAGCAGTATCCGCTGTGGTCCCCTCCATCTGATACAAGACCGTCACAGGAGTGTGTTGCCTGAATCTCTCCCGGTCCTTGTCACGTTGTGGTAGGAAGGTTGATTCAACTCCTGGTTGGAAACATTCATGTTATTAGATTGGCAAAGGACAATGTCTGCCGCTTGGATGCTGGTGTCTGGAAGAGGTGTCAACTGACAAATTACAGAACTTTCCTGGCTATAGTCATATGAAGTTGATAATTTAAATGCCGAAAGTAGTTGGTTTTTTACTTCCAAAATAAATTAAATGGCTTATCTCTATGCCGATATCAATTTAATTTTACTACGATCTCGTATTTTACTAGACCCGTCGTTGTTTTTGACTTGTGATGTGTTGTCTGTTGTCCTTTGTTTGTTGTCCACTGTTCACTGGTTTTTGTCTACTTCCATCTTTTTTGCATTTTGAAAATCTTGTTTTATTTGTGTCTGTCTCTTGCGTCTGGATGTTGTGTAGGTATTCGATTAAAATAATTCTTTGACTAATTAAAAAAAATATATGTATATAACCTGACAGAATTCCTTTTTTCTCTGTTTATTTGTGTGTTTCTTTTGTCTGTTTTTTGTTCTTTTTTGTGCTTTGTCATTCAACACACGTTTGATCAGCAAAACATTAGCAATGGCTAGGGTTAGGAAAAATTCGCGGGTTCACTGACCCACATGCTAGAATCCAATGTCCTATACATACTCAAGCCCCGTATATGCATGCATTGTCTGTTGTCTGAATGAGTAGCAGGTAATAGGTAGGACTTTGGTATACACAGGATAATAGCTTATAGCATGTTGGTAGTTGAACTCGCGAAATATTCCTAGCCCTAGCAATGGCGTATGTCCACAAACCAATAAATTCTAATAGTAAACTCCCATTGCAACATACATTTATAAATCTCTTCAGCGATAGCAGCACAACTAGTGGCAAAACATTTGCCCTGTGCCAATAAGTCTTCCACATGAAGACACATAGTTTGTAATGTGTAGTATATAACTAAGTGTGGAGATGGCAGGTGTGCGGTGCTGTGTGTGTAGTACACAAGATGGCAGGTGTCCCAGACTGTTCGTCTGGCTCTTGTGACGTCACCCACCCTCCTCCCTCCACCTATGTCTCAGGCCAGACTACCTCCACACCTCAGCACCTGGCCAACCAGAGAACACACTCAACGTTAGAAAACTACGAAACGTTTACTTTCTTTTCGCGCGTTGCGGATCTGCCTCTGTCAAAATACAAACATTTATGTTTACAAGGTTGCTTGTTACCACAACTGCTTGTACGCTCGCATACATTCGCACACGTTTCAAAATAATATAACTCACAAAGGCAAAAAAATACTTAAAACAAATTTATTCATGTTTTTTTTACTCCTATTACATAAAATTTTACACGCTCTTGCGCACAATAAAAACCTTCAAATCTAAAGTCAGGAACTCTAGTTCAGACTTTATTTTCTCGTAACATATCAACCGTCATTACACAAAAGCAACAACTTGATGCCGACAAATAAGTAAGTTTTGTTGTGTATTATTCAACTTTTGTTATACTTTAATTTATGATCGCGGAACAATATCTTCAGAACACAACAGTCAATCAGTTTCTCGCAGTACATACAATTAATAAATAGTTATTGCTATGCCGGTACTGGAGCGGACAACGAAACAAAAACGAATCGGAGATATAAAACATCGTGTTTATACGTATCCAATGTCTAGGGCCTGCACGACACTGCCCTACACATCCACAGAACAAAGTTTCAAAGTTGTCTCATTTTCCAATCATTGTCGCTAATTTGTATACTGTTAACAAGCATTTTGTTTAAATGAATTATTTTTTATAACTTCAGTAATTATCCACAGTTATTCAGTCACACAATTGAAGACAAAATGTACTGTCTGTGGTGACATGGGCATATCATAGTCATTATGTAATTGTCAGCAGTTATTACATTAAGCTTATGCAACACACATAACAAGTTTCTTGAGAACTGTCAATATTATACTGGAGTTATGTGATACAGAGTGTACTAGTATATAATGAGTACTTTAGATAATTAGTTAGTGAACTTAAGTTGCATCAATATATTGCTACAGTTTTTTCTCCAAATATTCACGAACACGATACTTGTTCATGGCTGGGGATTGATAGCAATATCACCAGTGTGATAAAAATTCACTACTCACTGTGATATTTTTATTTATATTCTGTGTGATAACCTCAGTATGTTGTGTTAAGGTGTTTTAGATTCAGGGTATTGTAGGTGTGTAGATGGTGACACCTAATTAGCCACATTAACATAACACACACAAAACAAATTAAACATAATTAGAGTTCAAAAAGGATGTAATTTACTCTTAGAAAAGGTTTGCAATAATGTTAGGAAACTGACTGAAATCCAAAATTAAAAAACGTAACTTTTATAATCAAACAGTTCTGAAATTCGTAATCCATAGTTCAATTAATTAATTGCAAATAATTAGTAGCACTCCAAATACTTGAAAAATATCATCAGGGTTCAAATAACAGTTTAAATAAATGTCTCTAATATTCACTCGGCTGCTCAATTACAAAGACAAATTTTCCCAGGACCTCTGAGTACAGGTATCTAATTATCCTGTGGAATCGTCCAAATCTAGGAAAATAAATAATTTAAGTTCTCAAAAAGTTCTACTTAATCATCCCGAAAACACTTATAATCCACTGCAAATATTTTGAAACACAATTATTCGCAGCAATAGACGGACATTCGGGTGACAAGGTGAAGTTCTGGCTTTCACTTATCTGGCCGAAATGGCTTATATCGGCGTCCTCTTCGTTCTTGAAGTACACTATTAAATTTCTATTTATGGTTCCAACCGCTCGACCCTCTTCTTACATGGTCGGCGAACCTACAATATGTACTGTACTTTTGGTGGCACTAGCTCAGATCCTACCTCCAGAATGGGCCCAAATTAAAACTATTTACATAGCGCGTAAAATACTACGTCGCCATTCATTCAAAGAAACCACCAAAAAGTCCCTGTAGCATACATGCAAATAAGGACTACAAAGTCATACTCTCCACTCCTTAATTAAAGTAGTGAAAATGTGTTAAGTATCTTAAGTAAACAAAAATATAGTGGAATTATTACTCAAATATTAATAAAATAACATAAAACCGTTGAATATTAATTAGTGTCTCGTTCTCGGCATAGAATCGCCATGTTGTCATATTAATTAAATTACGTCAGGGCTTTTAAAAATACGGTAAAATATTAACAAATACTCTTAAAACACATAACTTAGCATAAAATTACATTTTTAGTGGTTAAAATATATTTCTGTGACTACGCGCACCCCCTGCTGTGCAATTTAATATTGACTTTATAATGATTCACCAGAAATTGATAAAATTTTGTAAATTAGTTCAAATGAATGTTAATGTGTGTGAATTTAAAATAGATGCAATAAATTGATACGGAGGAATGTCAGGGTTTGTTGTCGTCGTCGCCCACGAGAGACGCGATTGGTTGGACGTTAAAGGGGAGGCGGTCCTAGGAGAGTTCGCCACGTGAGTGGACGTGTGTGCGTGACTCGCGAGTCACACCACGGATATTCGCGGGACGTCGTGATTAAAAGCTTTAGAAAGATAGTCAATGTAGCATATCATGTCTCGTGGGACTGATGGGACAGGTTCGGTGTTTCCGAAGTATCTAAGGACATAACTGCCGGTGTTTTCAACCAATAGTAATAGATCCCCACACAACATAAAAGAGAGAGGATATAACATTGTATATTACTGTCCTAATAAATTGATTGTGTTCTAAGTAGTCTTAAAATAACGTAATTATTTTTTACTTTCCAATGCATTTTTCCGATAAAGTCGGTGTTATATTTTGTTAAAAATGTTTTTATTTCCTGATTTTTTTTTTACTGCATTCCGGTGCCTGCCTTCCACATTCGTGCTGTTTGTCGCTAAAGAGTTCCGTTGTGCCTTCGCAGTCCAAGTCAGTCCAGAATGTCCTTGACCATTGTTAGGTACCTACCCAGTCTTGGATTGTCATAAACCTACCAATATCTCAATCGCTATACATTTCCTGTTCGATTTTGAGGAGTTACCTGGTGTATCTCCAAAATCCAAGGTCCAATGCCAATGAAATTAAAATAGGACCCACTTGAAAATATCCCCTTTCCAATAAAAACAATTTCTAAATCGATTTACATATGATGGAGTTCTGAGGTAAGAAAAAAAAATCGAATTGCTAACATCAACCTTTTTTCTAAGTCGGTTAAAAAAGAAGATTAAAAACCTCTGCTCAGTCTTCCATCGAGAGAGCAAAAAAGACTGCTAAAGGGTAGCGGCGCATCCAGTGAAAGGAAAATTGTGGTTCTGGTATGATCTCTCTTGTGTTGTAATAAATAATTCTCGCCTCCACCACCGGAGCAGTTTCCTCCTGCGAACACTCGCGATCACAATATGAGCTGCAGCCGCAATCATGTGAGACATTCTACTTGACCAGAACCGGCCAGGAGACTGTCGCTTCAGTGGAATTGCGTTTGTGGCATGTTATATGTCTCCACAAGGAGCGGATACGACACACGGCAACACATGTAGCATACGGCACCGTACCTTGCCGCAGACAAGCCGCATGCTGTCGTCAGCCGCATGCGACATGTTGCCTGGATGTTGCTTCAGTGGAACCTGGGTGTTACGGCATCCAATCACTAACCACAAAGCAGAGATACAGGCACTGAAACAAAGTGATGCTAAAATATTTTCGCGAAATGTCCTGTCTCAACCAATACCACATGAATATGTACAAGCACAGCATTCGTTCATGTCAAGTATAATTATTGAACAATTTATATTCTCGTGAACATTTTTAGCATCTTACACAGTCCATATAATTAAGTATTAAAAAAAATATTTGACTGATTTCGGCCTAAATAAACGTTAAATGTTCAAATACTATGCTTGCCCTGTAGCACAAGATAAATATAATTAACGCTATAAACGCAAATTTATCACTTTCCTTCTCAGAATTAAAAAAAAATCCGAACGTGGGATAAGGCGTCAAATTATAATGACTTACGTAAGCCGTCAGTGATGCGTGTAACGTAGAGTGCCGTGTGAAGGACTGGAGCGACGGAGGTCGTCGTCAAGGTCAGCGATAGGTATCAGCTTGTCTGGCGGCCAGCTGTGTCCCCTCCCCTCCCTGTATATTACCACCCCTCCCTCACAACCTGACATCTCACCACCTTCAGTTCAACGACTCTCGCTGTTTCTACACCTCTGCGCCGTTTATACTGTAGTATATATATATACACAAGAGCGTCATACATAGTCAGTGATTGTTGGTGTAAACAATTCTGTACAAGCATGTTTCAGTGCCGTATGTGCACAGTAAGTGATCTGCTGTCTTTGTTCAGACACGTACTATCTTATTTGACTGCACCAATCTGTGACACCGTACATCTGGGATCTGCAAGACAAGCGAGAGCTAACACCTAGCCACTTACCCTGGAGCAGAGCTGCTGATGTGCACATAAAGTCATGGGAAAAAGTCGATAAAAATAATTTTCATCAAAAGCTTACGTTAGGACATGTTATTAACATTTTCATGAATTGTGAAGTCGGCGTGGAAGGAGCAAAGAGCAAGTTGAAGACCAGTTTACACCGAAAAAACAACAGCAACAATATTAATTACAAAATGTTGTTGTTGCAAAAGTGTTACCCAAAAATTACAAGCTACGGTACACTATTCTATAGCAATGTTGGTTGCAGTTGTGCTATAACATTTATGAAAACACTAATATTATTAACAAAGAATGCTGAACAGATGTTTGTAAAAATATTGATGACAAAACAGCAAACAACATTGTTAACATTGCTAGTAACAACATTGTTAGTAACATACTTTGATCTGTGCCGCCCTAGAATGGGTCGGGGAAATGATGTTATCAACCGTGTTGGTTACAAGGTTATCAACATGTTTCTAAATTTCATAACTTTTGTTGGTACCAAATGTTTTTCACAAAATGTTGGTAACAATTGCTAGTAACATTTCTTTATGAATATTAACAAAGCTAATGGCAGAATGCTGGCAACAATGTTGAAATAATAATGTTAACAATTATAATATTTTTAACATAGATGTTGAAAACATGTGTTATTACTATTAGCAACGTCGTAATGGCGTAAAGTAGGCTTAACAGACCGTGACTACGTTGAAGTTGGAGCTTGTTCACTTAAAAAAGTTCTACTAAAGTGTCGGTTGCATCCACTTCCACTTGGTTGCTTCTCATTGGCTCTGAACACGTTCAGACGTAGTTTCCAACAGCTTGGCGTCTGTGCTGCAAGCGAGTCACCAGAATTTAAGTCCAAGGGATGGCGTAACAAATAGGGGGGAAATATGTTTGGGAACCCTGATAAAATACAAGAAATATTTTATGGCATATTTTACAAAAGACCTAATGTCTACAAAAGTAACATTTCGTATAAATATAAAATTATGAGTTTTGACACTTAACCCACTTAATATTAAACATAGACAGCTTGCGTGTGTTTTGTGTGCGGTACGTATGGCGCTCTAAGGGTGCAGCTAACTGGAAGTGTCGCCTCTACGTATAAGCCACTCTTGTGCAGGACTTAACTATTACTATTCTTTTCAATGGGACTTAAGATGGCGTGTTACATAATTCAACGCTAATTGCATTTATCAATAACTGTAGGTTTCTTGAAGCCAAGTTGCGATAGTTAAACAATATCAATCCTAGACAATAGTTCTAGCCAACGTTTTAAACAAAATTGTTTCCAGTGTTACGAACTTCTGAGGCACAATCTCTGACGCTGGAACCGCGTAACGAATTTGTAATTCCGGATAAATATGTTCTCATAAAGTTGGCAAATACCATTATCTAGGATTGTCTTTGAGTATTTTATCCATATTGGCTTCGGAGAAAACGTAGAAATCAATTGATGTTTTCAGCGTTTATTTATCTATTACGCAGTCTTAAGCGGTGGCCATATTTCATTTGTGGAGAGTTTTGCGTTGCGTGGTTTCTATTTGCGTATCTTTCGAATCTGGTTGTTTGGTTACATTTATTACTTTTTTGAGTGGTCCCAACATCATGTTTATATTTCTATTGGGTGTCTTACCTTAATAAGACATATAATTTCATTGCGTGTTAATGTATTTTTCGTTATTAAAAAAGGGGAATTATCGTAACTCGATGCAGCACATTTCAAGCAGACTTACGTGTGACTTTCCCAGAGGATATATGTCCAGCGAGGGCTCCTGGGTTGTTGACAGGTAGTGCGGCAACTGTGCATTCACGACTAAAGCTCCGTAGACGAGTGGATGTGAAATATATACTGGCTACTGTTAGCTCTCAGTAATAATCGCTCCTCCACTAGTATCATCTACAAATAGTACATTTAAGTCTAGCATAGGTAATTTTTTTCTCGCTAAAATCTTATGTATTTTTTCATCGAGCTTGCCTCCGTAGTGTAGTCGGTGAGGCATCGATCTACGGTGCGATAGGTCCTGGGTTCTGATCCTGGCTGGGGCATGGCTGTTGTGTTGTATCATAGGGCCTTAATACCTTGTTGTTAAGGGTCGTATAACCCTCTCACCTCACCTTTATTCTCTCTAAGAGGTGTCAAAAAAGTCTAAGATCAGTTGTGAACATGACACGAACTAACTGTTATTGGGATGATTGTTTGTGTCTAAAAGAAGACACGAATTTCTCAGGTCCCTAGCTATCAGTTCATTGAGCAGATAGGATGGTAGGACATCATCGTGACCTTCAGTTTGTCGAGTTCCTAGCAGTTTTGAAGGCGGAGGGAACTTGCATGTAGGAACCAACAAAGCCTTCGTCTCCCCAGACCACAGACGTGATGTCTCGTGGACACGACACGACGTGAGACAGGCAGGCGGTAGTTAGGCTGTCGTCTCGACACCAGTTATCTCGTCAGCTTGCGTCACGTCGTGGGGAAAGTGCCATCGTGTGTCTCTTTGTCTTCTCGTCGGTTATCGTCCTGTGCACGAAAACTTCCCTCAGGAAGAACGCCGCTGCCTCAGGGCCGTCATTTAGGGGGAAGGGGCAGGGGGCAAATGCTTCCCCCCCCCCTGGTTTAGAAAAAATAAGTGTATAATTTTTTTCCGTATTTTATTATTTAAATCAGACTAACGTTAAGCACATAAATCGGCATGCTTAAATAGTAAAAAAGCTGCAACAAGGTCACTCTCGCCGAAAAAATCCCCCCCCCCCCAGAAAAACTTCAAATGACGCCCCTGCGCTGCCACGGTGCTCAATGACTGGCGCGGCAGTGTGTGTTGTGATCACTTGTCACGACCGACAGTTGGACCAACACATAGAGGTAATATATAGTAGAGGGAACATGACGTCACAAATGTGTGTCCAACATGGTCTCGAGAGTTTGGTGTCATTTATTTATGTTTTCTCGGCGTAAAAATGCAGTCGTGTTGTTTGAAACTCATGGCGTACCTTCCAAAAATATATATATATATATATATATATATATATATATATATATATATATATATATATATATATATATAGTCATGTGGTGTCACCAAGATCTCGGTTCAAAACCTTATAGCAAGTACGTAGCTAATATTTACTTTTTACTAAAAACAGCTGGGTTAAGGAAAACAGTAACGTGGCAAACATTGTTTACATTTGTTGTTCTGAAATTTCTACGCAATTATAATATGCGATAATATGTTAGTATGTTCTCCTTAGTTAATATATTCATAAGGCACCAAAATAACCCAACATAGTTGTGATTACTAAGTAATTATTATCTTGGCTGTCAATGTTATTTCAAATTTCGCGCGCATATTTCACTAAAATCACGTGACACATGTTGGAGACACAATTTCGTACGC
>PNEQ01129589.1:0-62677 GCA_003012365.1 Medauroidea extradentata
CCAACCCAACCTAACCTAACCCAACCTAACCTAACCCAACCCAACCTAACCTAACACAACCCAACCTAACACAACCCAACCTAACCAAACCCAACAATGTAATATAATTAAACCTGACCTAAACACATACCACCTTTACCTAACCTTGCTTGCACTATATTGCACTTACTTGCACTAAGTTGCAATTTTTGCACTTACTTGCACTAAGTTGCAATTTTTGCACTTACTTGCACTAAGTTGCAATTTTTGCGCTAACTTGAACTAAAATGAACCACCTTGCATTGAAATACCCTAGCTTACACTAAGTGTCACTAACTTTCTCTTAGTCGCATTATCTTGCACAAAATGGTACTATCTTACACCAAGATGCACTATCTTGTACCAAAATGTACCAAGTAGTAATAAGTCGCGTCGTTTCTAATCTAATGTAACCTAATCCATCCCAGTCTAAACTAACACAACCTAATCTCTCCTAACACTACCTAAACCAACCTTACCTAACCCAACCCAACCTAACATATCCTAACCCAACCTAGTTATCCTGAATTAACTTCCACCGAGTGATCCAACTGCAATAAGTTGCACATTCTTGCACTGAGTTGCACTTAGTTTCACTATCTTGCTCTAAGTATCACTATATCGCATTATGTTACACTAGCTTGCACTAAGTATCACTAGCTTTCATCCTCTCTAACCCAGCATTACCTTACCCAACCTAATTTAACACCACCTAACTCAACCTAACCTAACCGAATTTAGTTACATCAGTCCTAACTCAAACAGCCTTCATAGCATACTGAAGAATAAAGTCTAAGATTTAGTATTTAGTGACACACACTGAGCGAAGTGGAGCAATTGTAAAACTCTTGTATTTATAATGGCAAGGGCCCAGGTTCGAATTCAGGTCAGGCTATTCTGATATAATTTAGCTCTGTTTTTTACCGAGATAACTCCAGTGGCGGATTTAAGGGACGGCGGAGGGGGCGACCGCCCCACTTAAGAACACGTATGTTTTTTTAGTGAAGTAAATTGTACAAATAAATATTTGCAAATAATATTCTACCATGCACAAGTACTCACAAATGACTTAATGTAAGCACCCATATAATATGTGCATTTTACATGATCATAACTGCAAAATTCAATATTGTTAAATAACTTTGTCCCCTCTCTCAAGTTCCGTTTTACGTAAGTGAGGCTCGTTCTTGTTCGAAAAGCGCTCTGTGCTGAGTGAGGATATATTTCCTTTTTTTTTTTTTTTTTTTTTTTTTTTGTCTAAAGTCCCTTTCGACACGTTCTCAGTAGGAGGGCTAGTGGTCAGGTCGAAGAGAGACTGGTCAGAGCACGGCCCTGTCGTAAATAACAGCCCATAGACGTGAGCAGGCGGAGTGTCTTTACACACTGTCAGTCACTAGTGTGCAGTGAATGAGTGATGGTTTGAAATGTATTTGTTGTGAAGTGTTTTACGTTATGTGTACATGTTGAATACTAACTAGTAAGATAGATAAATTAACCTGTTGACATATTTTTAGTAAACTGCAGAAACATGAAACAACAGGATATAGCGATGCTGATGCAATGACACAGGTTCGATTTTATTAGGTTCTTTACACCGTGAAAGCAGTTTAAGATCGTTCTAGCGTCAAAAATTCTAAAATTTAATTTGTGCGAAATAGCGTTAATTTATTAGTTAGTATTATAGTATTATCTTACTAGTGACTATATTAAAAATTCAAGAACAGTATTTTAGCGTGGATAGTTTTCCCATAACTACATGTCAAAATCAAAATTTTATCGTTACGGGAACATATCCCAGCGAAACCTTCATGAATGACAGTAGCTAAATAATTAATACTGAACTTTAATTAATGTCGCGGGTTGTATGCTTACAGCTATAAAAATGCAAAACAAAAAATTTTTTGTATTTAAAAAATCTGATGTAAAGTATTTTTACTAGACTTTCAGAAATGTCTTAAAAATACATTATTTATATTCTTGTGTCGATAAATTTGAGCGAATAGTCATTGGCTCGTGATATCTAATTTCAGTATGAACGATTTAGTTTCGACAAGTCTGTTGGTTTTCGTGGGTGTATGTTATCGTGACAAGAGGCTTTTGAATGAGTGAAGAGATTTTGACCAGTACTTAACAACTAGATATTTTGTGCTTGTGATGGGTGACATGATATCAGTATGCCGCAACACCGGAATGAAGGGGCAGGGTAACCGGAAGATCCCCGAAAAAAATCGTGGACCAGCAGAACAAAATTAATTACAAAATTTACCAGGCCGCGCCTATCTTTTGTGAGGTCTGGTAGGTTATGATTTTCAATGTGGTTTTTAAGAATTGCATTACAGAATGTAGTGTATCTGTAGTATGTAATAAACACATCTAGTTTCTAGATTCAAAAAGTTTTGTGCAACTTAGTTGTCATTCATTAAATTTAGAGTACGTTTTTCAAGAGCTAACACATCAAAAAACATTCGTCTATGCAGAATCTTAAAATTGTACTTAATTTGCGGCGACCTAAAGTTCTGTGGTGTACAGTGTGTGGAGTAACAAGAAGTCGGCAAGTTCAGTTTAAACCAGATAGCAAGCTCTCACTGTCCTCCCGTGGCATTATCGTTATCATGCAAGGTTTGGTGGTTTTGCACTTGATGATTATACGCCCGCTAGTCTCAGCAATGTGTAGCTAAAATAAGTTGAAGGTTACCATGGCGTCCTCAGCGGTTTGCCGCCCTAACTTGTGACGCTTTACAATACTTCTAAATATCCTGTCCGAATACCGCAACTCGTAGGCGTCCCAACGCATAAATTGAAAACGCCCGACGGTATCACCTGGTCCGTCGATCTCTTGATTTAACATCATCTCTGAAAACGTGTCCGGCGCCTGAACTGACTCCCTGGGGAACCCCGGTCCGTCGTTATCTGCGTCTCAATGCCGTCTTCCGCGGCTCTAAAACATCTGTCCCAAAATCTGCCAACGACCTAGCCATGATCTTGTTTGGCGCCAACCTCCCTGTCGCTTGCCCTGCAGGCGTTGGTTCAGTTGGACCAATTAGGAGACAGCTTCCGAAAGATGGCCCCGCCCCTCAAGGACACTTTTAACATCCTGCCACTGCCGCATTTATTACATAATTTAATTCAGCTGCGCACTTTGACAAATACCCTACACTTATTTTAATTAATTCCTAAAATGCCTTACATTCTAATTATTATAACTATTAAACATTTGTATCTTATACGCAATAGGCTAGCTTTCCTCCCCTCTCGTCAAGCAGCTAGAGGGGTTACATGAGTGTGGGTTGGGGGGGGGGAGAATGCCCAGATACTTGCACCTGCTGTTTCCAAAAGGATAAAGTATTTACATTTCTGTTTTTCCGCTTTTGGTTCGTGGGGTGGGTATATATAATTCTTAAGGCATACTTCCCCCCCCCCCCTTTAAGAAAAAGGTTTTAATCCGCCACTGCATCACCGTGTCTTAAATGATTTGACGGAAAAATTCTCTTCTTGCAAACAAAGAAATTACAGTAACACTCATATGGAATAACATTAACACTCCTAACAACTATAAAGGAAAATAATTATGATAAAAAAACCTTAAATTGGAGGAGGAAGGGAATATGACAATAAAGGAGGTAGTTTCCAAGATTTAAAGAATTTATGTTTGCTAACTAGAACTGACACAATATGTCAGGTGTTACTTCGTAACGTGTATAAAATCCAATTGCAAACTACATTTTGTGTATTTGAAAAAGTTGCTTAAAATGAAAAATTATCAAAATTTCAGTAAGTTTTTAACATTAGCCTGTGACTTGTAGCTTCAATGAGAATTTTTATTTCATTGTGTTCATTGGTTTTCGCAGTGGATAAGAACAAAAAACATGCAAATTTTGTCGTTGAAATACCGTTATGGGAAAACTGTCTGAGCTATTGTTTGTAAGAATACAGGGACTGCTAAGTAACGTCTGCAAAGTTAACTCTAATTCTTACCATTATAAAGCATTTTTTTTTTCAACTTGAACACCCTTTAGGCCACGATCTATCATTTCTACTGCTTTTACGATAGTTATTTTTTTAATCGTAAACGAGAGCAGATATCGAAAAGCTGTCCCAAAGTTTTGTTAAACCCAGTATATACAGGATTTTTTTCTTCAACACTAAATATTCAATGGTTTCGACTAATCATGGTAATACGGAAATTCTCATTAATATATTAACTAATTAAATGTATATATATATTTGTATGGAAAAAAATATACAACGAAATGAAAACTATTTTTAACAAAAATGTGCAGAAGTTTGTATATATCTGCTCTCCTTTAAGAATACAATACTTTTTATCGTTCAAGCAGTAGAAATGATGAATCAATGGCTTAAGGGGGAGTAGACCATTTTGTTATATTTCCGTTTTTGAGCCATAACATTTATTCTAATTGCATTGTCAAATATATTTCTTCGATAAAGCATAGGATGAATAGGCCTACTTGGTAAACTGATTGTCGTAAATAATGTAGGAATATTCGTTAATTTGCCATGCAGAATCATTGCAAGAGAATTATATATTATGTACATCCTTCATGACCAATTAATTAAACGTTTCCATTATTATTTCTGTCGGGTAGTTTACCAAGAATATATCCTATGCTTTGTCGAAGAGGAATTTTAGACAGTACAATTAGAATAAATGTTATGGCTTTAAAACATAAAATACAGTAAAATTATCTAACACTTCCCCTTAAGGTTCTTATCTAGGTAGACTGTGTTGGTGTATGTGAGGCACAAAACCGATGGAGTGTTAAGAGTGACGTCGGCAGGCGTATGTAATGTATTAACGCCTCTACAGACAAACCCAGAAACTGG
Organism: Medauroidea extradentata; assembly: GCA_003012365.1. Classification (NCBI taxonomy): domain Eukaryota; kingdom Metazoa; phylum Arthropoda; class Insecta; order Phasmatodea; family Phasmatidae; genus Medauroidea; species Medauroidea extradentata. The sequence continues at coordinate 4,864 of PNEQ01129589.1, forward strand.
CGCGCAGAGCTTTACTATAATTCATTTTCTTATGGAACTTTAAGCGGTGACCATATTATTTTATTTGTCATACTTATGGTTCAAATTGCAGCGCTTATTTCTATTATAGTGTTTCTCGAATCCGGCTGGAATTTTACCAGATACGGCAGTTTAAAAAAGCTGTTTTTAGCCATTTTGAGGGCCTTGAAAATCGTGTTTCCAATAAGCGATCCCAATTTTTTAAACTGACAGAAACATTGTCTGAAATGTGTTTTCTTTTCACAGATGTACGAACGTAATGCGCGTTGAGATGTTTCTTTCAAATATTATTACGTGTATTTCGCTGCAACGTGTTTCAAGCTCAGGTAGGTAGGAACCTAAAGACTGGTAGGCGTGGTCTCGTGCAAGCAAGTGCGGACTCGCGGGGGCCGACAAACTGGACGGGAATATCGGCTCCCTAGCGGGGCGAATCAAAGCCTGTCCCGACCCCCTTATTATCCCCCCCCAATACCCCCTACAATGTTCTCCTATGGACCAGCCGAGAAATTGATTCCGCGTTGTCTGTGTCCCACGTCGAACACCGACACCTCAGCTCGGAGACACTTGTACGCCCACCTTTTATTTTTTATACTATTTTTTCCTCGTATAACGTATGGTAATTTATTACGATACTTCGCACGGAGAGGCCGCCAAAAATCCGCTATTTTAATTATCCTTTTGTTTAAAAGACTGAAGACCGTTTCAAAGAAAGTCACTCCTATTGTTTTTTTTTTTTGTTTTTGTTTTTTTTTTTAAGCGAAATATTACGGACATATGACATGCAGTACCAAGTCGTCACACAAAACCACTATTGAAACAAGAAAACGATTACAGAAAAAGAACCAAGATAAGAGAAAGGCTATTTGAAACACGTAGAATTAAAATGTATGCACATGCGTACATAAGCACGTATACACATACATACATATATACGTTCGTACGTATGTGCATGTGTACATACGGTACTTGCATACGTACGAACACAAGTGCGTGCCCACATATGTACTCACATACATTGAGACGCACGACTGCCTAAGATGGTCTTTTCCACGGTGTTTATGTTCGTGCTAACTTTGGCAGTTTGTGTAAGTGTAATGGGGAGTTTTCAGTGAAAGATGACATAAATATCTAGTTTCGTTTTGCGGTTTGTCTATAAAGATAACTTTGCGTAGGTACTAGTGTTGCTGTTTGTGCGAGTTAAAATGAGTGTTTTAATTCGCAAAAAAAAAAAAATGTTTTGAAGCGAAAATTTCTCGATTAAATTTGTTCTACCTTATGTAGGCTACTACGCGCGTATTGACTTTCGAAATTGATTGAATTTATGTTATAAATATTTAGTTTAGCTTTGAACATCCATTTTTTTTTTCGTTCGAGTTATTTTGGTACCTATTGTGGTACTTTGAATTTCTGATGGTTCAGTAATATATATTTTCAGTCTGTTTTATTACCTAAAACAGGAAATAAAATTTTACCAAGTAAAAAACGATTTTTCATCATATTAAAAAACGGTAATTTTATTCTCTGAGTTGGGTGCAAACACATGAATGCAGAAGTCTATCTCCCCAGCTACCGCTTTTAATTTGAACCGTGTTTGAAATGCATGATAAGAGACTTGTCGAATAACTGAATGTGTGGTAGGTACTATTCATATGGAACACTAGGCCATGGTCAGACCACTCGCCTCTCACCAAAGCGATCCGGGTTCGATTCCTGGCATGGTCGATCCCTAGATTTTCGCACGTGAGAATGGCGCCGCACGATGTCGCTGGCCGGCGGGTTTTCTCGGGGATCTCCCGTTTCCCCCCGCTCCTCTCATTCCGGAGCTTCTTCATTGTAGCGCCTCATTTCATTTCATCCTTCGTGGTACTTAGTGATAAAAATCTGCAATCGGAATACGATACCCTCATCATACTATGGGTAAATATCACAAATCACTACACATTTTAGAGGTATAGTTTACTAATGAAAAATGTTTCTAAAGAGGTTAGAGGTGGTCCTACGTAATTTTTGTTAGGTTAGTTTAGGTAAGTATTAAGTTACGTTAAATTATTTTAGTTTAGGTTAGATAACCTAATCTAATCTAACGTAGTCTCACCTAATATAACCTGACTTAACCTAACATAAACTAAGGTTAATTCTTCTACAGGTTAGAAAGAAAATGTGTCTTCTTATGGCAGAGTTTGGCACAGGGAAAAGTTCTGCCGCTAGTTTCGCTGCAATCGCATGTGGACCAGAAAAATATGAAACTGTAGTAAAATTAATTTAATATAGGCTTGAAAATGACAGAAGTCGTTAAATTTAATTTTAAAGTGAATATAAAAGAATTTCGCGTTTCAGATTATCAACTTCATGTAACTTAAAATTAAGGAAAGCTCTGCGATTGGTCAGTTTGCACCCATTAGCGATACTAGCGCTCAATTTCACCTGTGCCAAATTTATAGCGTTGATTTTTGTAATCTGTAGTATAATTAACGTTACTTAAACTAACCTAAAATAACTTAAACAAAAAAAAATTACGTGCTACTACTTCTAACGTCTCTAGAAACATTCTAAATGTATTAATTCTATCTCTAAATTCAATATTTTGGCCCGTGCACGATGGGTAGTTATTCTTGATATTTACCACACGATGTTTATTGTGTTCCGGAACGTCTGGTGTTTTGGCGGAGCTGCACGACAAAAGCCGAACATGCACGAAGTGGTTCGGCGGCGGAAGGGGTGGCAGTCCTGCGACTCGGATGCTGGGGACGCAACCAACCTAAGCACAGAAGGAAAACGGCTTCACGTATCAGCGAGTTAACATCCCCTCGCGCTTACCCGCGGCCGGACGAATTGCTCCCGTGCAGGAAGGAAACATAATAACTGGAGGGAAATGTGCGTCCTATTCGCTGTTCTCTCTCCTCCCACCCCCCTTCCTTTTGTTCTATATTTCTCCTTCACGTTCTTCTGCTGTTCTCGTGGTACCTAGCGGGCCTGTCTCGACCCATTGCCCCGAAGCTCCTGTGCTCGTTACATGCTAGAATAAACACGCGGATAACGGCTGCCATGCAAGAGAACATATTCAAATGCAGTGAGTGTGCGAATATCAAGAAGGCTTGGAAATATATTACGAGCTTACTTACGGAAGAAAGATCATTCCCAACAAAAATTTCACTGCACCTAAAAACTTGTCTCAAATCCTATGCTTGGTTTTACGGCGAATATTCGGTGACGACTCCTGTTCAAACTGAAGTAGGAACAACTAACGTTTTTCTTTTTTTAAAGGATCCAGTTTTATTCTGGAATTTGGCGCCAGCTCTTGCCGCTACAGCTATGACGAAAAGCTCACTAATTAATCAATAAAAACCCACACAACACACGACATCAACACGGGACATCCTATATATGCAAGTATATCTTAAATACATCGAAATCAGAATGGAACTTCATATGAATATATTTTTGATGTCCAGTAATTTATTTAAGTTTTCAAAATTAGCTGAGTATCCAATATATATTGCAAGTTAACAACTATTGGACAAGACATCAACAGATACCCTATGTGCAAGCATATTAATTATGTGGACAAAATGATTTTTTCGTTAGTGTTGTAAAATTTGAATAAATTTGTGTTAAAATTAGTTTGTAATATAAAACATTTGCACATAGAAGTATTTCTGAAACTTAAATTGAATACATTTTGGCCGTGAAAGTATACTAATTGGAGTTGCGGTTACGTCACTTCAAGCTATATAAGGAAGATTTATTCACTATTTAAAGCAGAACTTAACACGTTAATATTCGGCATTTTACAAAATATATTTGGCATCGTGCACGAATATCGTATGAAGTAAATAACCTGAAACTATGTACAATCACATATCACTACAAGAAAAAATTTGTGCTGATTTTTAACGTTGCAATGAGCAAGTCATCGTGAAGAAATAAATAAATAATTTAATCACCGGCTTCATTACGAGCAGTGGTGCATGAAAAACGAAAATAAAATGCACTGCATTTAAGAGTGGCCATTGTGATTACCTGCATAAAGTTTTGTGTCCTTACAACAAAATTGGTAGTTGCAACTGCAATTACGAGGCATTTGTGAAGGCTTTAGAAGTTCGCGCAGAATGCCTGCTTCAGAACATGTATTTTATGTGATATAATAAGCAAGGAAGATAATAAAAATGAAAGCTTTACTCGATGACTTGAAAGCCTGTTTGAATCCCAACACACGGACATTGATGACTGTGTTGTTTTCTTAGGTTCAAATAGTTTTAAGCAGTTCCTTACTAAGCCTGGCGGCAAAAAACGGGGGGGGGGGGGTGGTAATTACTAAACCCTCTAAATAAATTTAAAAAATGCAGACTTTCGGGTTTTTAGAGTGGGGTAACTTTGCCCCGCCCAAAATAATGTCGTTTTGCAAAGACAGTTTTGAAGGTTAACTATATGTTTAAAATAAATTATTTCACATACTAGGTTCAATTTATCTACTTATTTACCGCAAGACCCCAAACCTAACATTTTCAGTGGTTAAAATAACCCTGAAAATAGACGAAGTAATCCCGATTCACGGTTACCATTAAAGTTTGTTTTACAGTTATATAAGATTCTACTTCAATTGCGCTGTGAAGAGGGGGTGTACAATATTTGTAAAGAAAGAAGCTTTTCTTAAAGCGACACACGTATTGTTTGTGATACTTTAGCCCACATTTCTGGTCGCATGGTTGTTTACCGCCTTAACATGTTTGTTTGGCGCCGTCTGTCGATGAAGCTGTTTCCCTCGTTTGCTTGTCCGCGTAAGACCCGGCTATTTGGCCAGGAGCCCAAGGGTTAAATTGCTCCTCGATGAAAATAAAAAAGACGTTAAACTAATCGTTAACTGCACGAAGCCTCGTGGGTCACCAATTAAAAAGGGGGAAACTGCCAGAGACATACAAATTGTACGGTACTATTTCTTGCCACAGACATTATCACTTGCACCGGACAGCAATTAACGAACTAAGACTTGTTTTCTTGGACTGGGAGCTTACAATAAAAAAATTTGAGCGAGGCGTCAACTAATTTTTTCTTCTACACGAGGGTAGTTTGCACACTTAATTGACATAATCAAATAAAGTTCCTTCAGAATATTGTAAGGTACACGGCTATTATAAAGCGCGAATTAAGGCCATGCTTTTAGTTTCTACAGTTTTTGGGATAGTTATTTTTTTTATCTTAAATGAGAGCAGATATCAAAATTCTGTCTAACAGTTTTGTTTAAAATTGTTCTTTCCGTGGTAGCTAATGTTTTTTTTTAAAGCAGTAAATTATACTGTTCCGACTAAAATGTCAATTAACCAGAATTTAGTTAATTAGTACATATAGTCTGTCTCGTATAACCTTTCCATATTTTGACATTTCTCTTCTGAGAAATATGTCTGACAGTTCAATTGTTTGGAGCTTTAAACCTACCTGGCTTTCTGGAAAAGCACTGATCCCGCAACAATGTTTACAGACACACTTCTCAGAAGTGAACTGTCAAAATATGGAAAACTTACATTAGATAGACGATAATTTGCTAAAACCATAGTACTTACCACCTGAAAAAATTCAGCCAACATGGAGAAGACGATTTTAAACAAAACTGCCAAACAGATTTTTGATATCTGTTATCGTTCAGGCGTAAGTAAATAATAACGCTGAAAAAAAGTATGAAGTAGAGAGCACGGCCTTAAGATTGTTCATGTTGGGAAAAATCACAATTTCATATTTGTATAAAATAGTGTTAGTTTTATATAAGTTACTTGGTAGTACAATTTTCTCTTATAAAAAATTTTTTAGTTCAGCCAGTTTTCCCACAATTGCACTTCAAAGTCAAAATTTGCACGTTTTGTGGTTCAAACACCCCTCGAAAACCAAGCAACACTATGAAACAAAAAAATTTTGCAGTAAAAGTACATATCATTGGCTAGAGCTTTAAGTATATACAAATCCAATACAAACTATTTTACTATTTTAAAAAATCCTAAAAAATGAAAAAAAAAATTTAATTTCAGAAATTTTTTAAAAATACAAAACATTGTTTCAATAAATTTTTATATACTTAAATCCATAGCCCGTGACACGTACTTTTATCTATTTTTTTTTTTGTTTCGTTGTGTTGCTTGGTTTTCGGGGGGTGCACCTATGAACTAAATACATGCAAATTTTTTCATTGAAATGCCATTATGGAAAACTGGCGCAGCTATTTTTTTTTGTAAGAGAAAAATTAGCTCCACAAAATAACACTATTTTATACAAACATAAAATTATGATTTTTCCCCATTTGAACACTCTCAATACACACGTCTCAAAACAATTCGCGTGGTTGTTATATGTGGTAAAGCGAGGAATTTTTGCTGTCGCCCTCTTAACTGTTATAGCTAACAATTATTAAAATTTAAGCGTATCCTTAAAGCTCAGCATAATTCAACCTTTTGAATTATTTTATTTTGTGGCTTTTTTGGAATTCTGATAATGATATAGTATTGCTTATGATTATAGCGCCAAATTTAATTTCAGTTACCTTGCTGCAATACCCGCACGGCAGTTGAACTGTTAACATCCATTATATTTACGCTCCGAACAGTCAAACTAATTAAAAGGGCGTGGTAGATAAGTACGGGCTGAATTCTTCAATTGAGATCTACACTTTTTGTAAGTCAATATAGAAAAACTGCAAAACAGCAGTCCTTGATCATTACAGTTGCCAACTTTATGAGCAAACATTTACCCAGAATGATGCATTTGTTAAGCGCGATCTCTTGCGCCGCGATTTAATGTACTATATTTCGGGCGTCAGAGATTGTTCTTCAGATATACGTTAATCGAGAAAAATATTTGCTCAGAATGTTGCCAAAAACTATTGTCTAGGACTGCTGTTTGTTTTTAATTTTGGCAAATTGGTTTGGAGAAACCAACAGTTCTAAACTGGTGCTTATAGTGCAGAATTATATACCATGCATTCTTAAGAATATCCTAAATTGGTTGGCCGAATTGTGGCCTAAATACAAGTTACATGTCTATACTGTAGTGAGAAGTAAACACTAGCGCTATAATAAAAAATAACAAATTTTCTTCTCGGAATTTCACACAACCAAGACATAAAATAATGCTACATGGCGACTCAAACCAAGCCTTTAACGTTACAACTTAAGAGCTTTAAATTGTAGATTTCATGCAATGCTTCGGCAATTTTAATGTGAATGTCTTGTTTAAATAACGGTCCTTTCGTTACAAATGGGGACCGGAATTCCAAACGATGCTAACTCCAAAATGTAAGAATTAGCCAGAAAAGATAACTGTTTAACTGAGTTAATTTATTTCTATCTGAAATACGATGCATACCGGAGTAAAAATTATGTATTTTAATTAGTAACATATCTAAGGTAAGCAGAAATGAATACGAAAAATATATTACTTTTTATTACTATTTCATACATATTGAAGTTGGCATGGCTTCGAATTAAGGTCTCCAAATGTATTCTACTCTTGGGTCATTTGTTTAAGCAAGACCTTTTAAAACGATTTAATTTTCCGTAAATAACTTATGTTTTTTTTAAACACGTTTTCTACTGTACGCAAATACTCACGTAGGCCATCACGAAAAAAAGGTGCATCTTAATATGTAGTACGTCCAGTAATTAGCGATAGTGAGCTGTGTTACAAAGCAGCAACATCGGATCCTATGTCGCTAGAGCACTGGATATCCAATGAACCATTAAGTCCCGGATTTGTATATCGCTTAAGGAATGCCAGTGTACCATTGCGAGTGAAATTTAAGGTTAAAGTACCTTTTGAGTATCCGCATGAACAGTAATGAATTGTCTATCGTCACAAATTAACAGCGTTATAAATAATTCTGTACACGTATATTCAGCGTGTGTGTGCACACAAGGTTATTTAAAACAAAATACAGATACGTTCCTGGCGTAAAAATAAGACGAATATGCCTCTACCACTTTTCCCTTAAAGTGATAACTACAGGATCTACATAGCACTAGAAAAACCACAGTTATGAAGATTATCAAGTTAGCATACATTAAACAACCAATTTGTGGACAGTGTTTTCTAGAACGTTTATATTACCCTGTGAAAATACGGTTGGTAATAATTCCTCGCCATCGTTAAAATTTTGGTGGCTGACCTGTAGGAGCACGAAAAAGAGGGAACAGTAGGCCTAATATACAGAATACGTCTGCTAAAATTTCACCCTGACGAGGAAGGTTAAAATGTCTGTCTAAACGTACAGTTTTACTCAATTGATTCAACAAACTTCGACACGGGCATATCTCTACCTGCAACGGTTTTTGTGTAATGAATATTTGTAATCATGCAAAGCCTACACAACTTATTTGCATGAATTAAAATTCAACACATCATAACAAAAAAAAAAAAGATCATATTGTCAAAACGTTCGCGGGCAAATAGTTTTCGTGTAACACTTCTGGAAAAGTACGTAAGAAAAATAGAAAGCGAATGGCCAGCGAGGTAGGCTACTCGCAATACACAGAAAGCTGCAACGCTTCTTTAAACTAACCTGAACGTCTAAAATTCTATCAATATGTAGACTATTCTGTAGTTTAGTTAAAGTTCCTTGAATTTAGCCAGAAGAAATGTTATGACACAAAACACAAAAATTAAAGATAAAGACTATCACTCACTCTTAAAAAAATTACTGTGGCCCTGTTCAAACAACTAAAAAACCTGGCGTTTTTTATTAGATACACAAACATATATACAGATGGTAGAACGCTGTACTCAGTTAAAAAAACAACATATAAAAATTATTTTTTTAAATAGTATAACACTTCATTCTGTTTAACGCTAAATAATTATTTTATTTCATGGAGATAATTTCATCAAAAGGTAGAATGTAAACTTTTTAACAATTTTAAATAGTTGCATACCTATGTACTTTTAGTCTTCAACTCCCAGTGGCGTAGGAATGGTTGTTAACTGAGGGAGGGGAGATATGGTGGGAGGAGTAAGGAGATTTTTCCCGTCATTGATAACTTCACTACCGTCCAAATGAATGTTTCTAAGAATTAATAGCACTGCATTTTACTCGTAGTATTTCTCAGCTGGGTTAGATCATTTTTAGTGAAGAAAATGTTCTTTCCCCTTTTTTTCCGCCGAGTTCCTACCCAGTGTTAACACATCAAACCAACAATGGAAACTACCAAATTTTTCAGTGAAAAACAAACATTTATAATAAAAAGAGATGATGGTTTATCGCAGGAAAACTCGACTGTTTGATGGGTTTCAAAGGAACGTTCAGCTTATGAAAATAATACTGTATTTCACTTATACGTAGAGCTGTTGCCCTATTTGACTGAACCAATGAGAATCCCGCTATAGTAAAATGTTATGCCTATTATTGGTCTGCAGTCAGCTAGGTTGTGTCAGACGTATATCACCCGATCATATTTGTCATAAGAAGCTACAGTGTTTTCAAGGGTATGTTGGCACAAAACATTTTCGCGATATACCATCGTGAACAATAACTGTGAACCGGGGATTCGGCTTGTTTCGCTTTCGTAATGAACCAACGATTGGTTTAGTCTGCGAAACCATTGGTTGGGTTTGAAAGCATCTCCAGAGAACAATATCGATCTCAACATACGTTCATCATCAGGTCGTAGATCTATTTACATACGTACTAAAAAGGAACAAGTTATATGTTGATCACTCAACTAGCAAGAAACGTGTCCGGCGAGTTTTATCGAGGTATTCCCATCTGCCCCGCATTCACATTCCGTCGGTTCTTCATCATAGAACTTCATGCCATGTCATTCTCTTCACTTTACCATGGATAACTAGGGACCCTTTTTGTTCGGGAAAATAATTTTGCCCCACGTTGTTTCGGTGTCTTACGTGCACATCTGCAGTTCTACTTCATGGTCAGTGATTGGATATTTTAACTGTCACGAGCCTTGGGATTCTACCGACAAATCACAGACGTGTGGTGTTGCTGTAGCCTTGTTCTGATTGGCTCACTACGAGAGACGTCTCTTGACATAGACACGCTTCCAATAACCATGAAGCAGAACTACAGATGTACGCAAGTCACTGAATTGAAGTAGGGCAAAATTGTTTGTCCCGAAAAACAGGGGTCCCTATGAATAAACTTCACGTGAATTCATTTTCAGGCGTGTGTATTAACTCCCGCCTTGTGACACACCAGTACCTTGCAATATTCTGAAGGAAAGCCCATTCAAACGCTTGTAATGAGAACCATTTCTTCCGACACCTTCATTCATTTATCTAATTAGTCCATGACAACTGATGCTTAAATGGTCAACCCTAGAATCGGATTCCTTAATTGTCTTCTATTTTTTTTAAGTTTACACTTAAAAAAAAGTTAATTCACTGAAAGTTTAACATGGACATACTAATAATTTACAGAAAAGTCTCCCATAGTTCGAGTATACTAGACACGTTCATTGCTATTGTTAGTGAATTTTCAGAAATTTGTTATTTGTATTTGTACTCTTTCAAAACGTATCATTTATTATCTTAAATGTGTTAGTTTCCTTTTGAATAATTTTGTCACTGGATTTGTAAGATATCATAGCTAAAATTCTAGAATATAAGTTTCAAGCTACATAATGTTGATGAAAGTGAAGTGGTCCCTGAATGCCCTAATAATTTGTGCATTTTATGTGTCGAATTTTTGTAGAATGTTGATTTCTCGTAAATAAATTCCAAACTATACATTTAAATTTTGTGTAAGACCGTTTGTATTTGACGTTGTTAACAAAATGTTCAGAGATTATAAGCAATACGTATTCAAGATAATAAGGGTAGGTTTTCCTAGACGTCAACAGAGCGTATAGTGCGTTATTATGTTAGGGAAACTTCGAGAAATAATTCAGCTAGAGGACGTACGTACTACCAAACAGTTTTTTTAGCAGCTGCACTGCAGTTCGTTAGCAACTCCCAGGAGAACTCTGAGCTCTGACCCAGTGGCGGACCAGTAAACAATATAACGGCCGAATAACGTGCGACACAAATCATCATAATAACGGAGAGCACTAGCAGTGGCAGCAGAGAATGGACTAACTTCTGCGACTCCCGCGTGCAGACGAGTCTGTAAATCACAGCATGGGTGGTCAGGAACATGTCGAATTTTGCGCTATTGTCTGCAAAAACGTGGAGTTGAATGGAGAGTATTTGCAACTTTCGCCACGTTTCGCACGAGCGAAATTCGGAACGACCCCGCCGGGAATAGAGCACGAATAGCGGCGCCGTGTTAGAAGACAAGTGGTTTGACAGTTACGCCAAAATCAAGGTAGTGATATATACAGAGCGTTTCGTAATTATAGGTGCGGACGTATGGGATGTGTCGAGGCCGATAAAATAAGCTAATAATACTAGTAAACATAGTTCCGGAAACCAATGATTTCCCCAATATGACACATCACATGTTACGACAGGAACGCTATAATACCAATGCTCCCGAGGATCAAAACCTCAAAATGTTGCACATGTGGACGAAGACATTACAACAAGAGATCGAAATGGGTGCCGTTCGTGTGAAGGCAGGCCTCAACACGTCTTCGCATCGATGCCCGTACACGTTCAAAAATTCCAGGTGTGTTCCGAATGCAGTGGCAACCATCCATGCCTGTAGTTCGTGAACACTACGCAGCCACACAGCATTTTGCTATCGACTGTGGGAACTGGTGCCTGGTACAGACGGCGGTAACAGTGTTGCAACATTGCCATGTTTGCACGTGTCCATACATCGTAACGGGAAAACCATCGTTTTGCAGACCTATGTCTATAGCATTATTTGCTTGTTTTATCGTCCTCGACACACCTGTTTCGTTTGTTCCTATAATATTACCAAACATAATAACATTAAAAACCTAATGGGGCTTAACATAAAAGTGTTCGAGGTGAAATCGTAGGCGCCTATCATCCATGAGTAGTAACACGGAATGAGTTACTAACAAGAAGAGCAGAAGAATGCAAATAGTATGTCAAAATGGGAGAATCCCGAGAGAACCCCACTGACCAATGCTAAACTTCGCTCCCTTATTATTCCTCTACAACTAAGGGGTTCGTAAGAGAATAAGGTTAATATATTTTTTTAATCGAAGTAAAATATTATTTATGTTATATTAACTATCTACATTCTATGTACTGGTAAGGCGAGCTAGGAAAGGTCCTGGTGACGCGCAGAGGGGAAATTTCCTTCTCCTCCAGCGGAGGTGTGTGCATCAGCTGATTGGTTGTAGCTGCTAATGGCACACTCAGGGCTCCGTCATTTCCCCTCTTACTGACTGGAAGGGGAAATGTGGGGCGGGTAGCTGCACAGTAGATACCATTTCGCGTCCGCTGCGCCACTATCTCAATACCTTTCCTAGGTTGAAGGACCAGTATAGGTACGTATTTACATAATTACTATAGGAGACCGTTATTTTTGGTTAAAGATTTCTGCTCCAGTTTTTTTTTTTTTTAATGCTATATTTATACAGCCCCAACTCTGCTTCGTGGTCAGTGACCACAGAACATTCATGAATACAGAAGTGAAACAGCCGGTAGGACGGCGAGCGGAGTCACACACGCCAGCAACATGGTGGAAACATCTACCGCCAATCAGCATATGGCGGCCGCCCTGCTAGCCGGCATCCAGGCCAATAGGAAACCTGCAGTAGCATGCAGGAGCCAAACAGACTCAGGGCTGGTATCAACAACCTATTAGCGGCGAAGTTCGCCCTATAAAATTAGCCGCCATGTCATTTCACGTTTGCATTGTTATTTAGTCTGTTGTCAGTGATTGGTTGTCTTTAACTATCGCATGTCTTGACGTTTTACTGCGTATCACAGACGTGTGGTATCGTAGTAATCATGTTCTCATTAGTACAGTCAGGTGAGACACGTATTTCCACACAGACACTCTTCTCCCAGAAACAATTTAAGCAAAGTAGCATTTATGTGTACGTAAGGTAATGAAACAAGTTTTGCAGACATATTTTCGCAAAAAAAAAACTCCCTAGTAATGAAACATAGCAAATATGTGGTACCTATTATCGATAAATTCTCTATATCCATCGAACCCGTCGAGTTATAAAGAGTTAGTTTTCGTGATATTTACGAAAAAAAACCCGTCAATATGTTACTGGATTTTTCTCAATTTGAACTCAGGTAGGTCTGAATGTGTAAAACGTGTTTTTGATGGGTTGTCTATATTTAGAGATGTCGGTATGTCGCGGAAATATTTTCTGCCAAGGTACCTTTGAAAACACTGTGGCTTCTTGCTACATGTACGATTGGGTGATATAGGTACGTCTGACCCAACGTAGTTGTCTACAGACCAATAACTTGCATCAAATATTACAATAGTGGGATTCTCATTGGCTCAGTCAAATAGGACAACAGCTCCAAGTACAAGCGAAGGCTAGTAATAATTTTGTCAAGCTGAACGTACGTTGAAACCCATCATCTCCATCTATATTGCTTGAACGCAGATGATTATTGTCGTGATTTTCATTTCAATTGGACAACTGTCTAAAATGTATTCCCAAGATTCTTTAAAATTCTACTCCTTAAAGGGTGAGAAGGCGTAAAATTCGTTTTAGTATAGCTTATTATATATATATATATATATATATATATATATATATATATATATATATATATACACACAATATGTATGTAGCCAGCTGAGACATCAATGTGTTGTTTACTTCAGATGATTCATACTTTAACTTTAATACTTAAAATATATATATATAATTTTTCGTAATTGTTATAATAAGTAAATTGCCACAGCGAAAACTCTATAAACCGGCAGACTATCAAACAAGCACGTACAAATATTGGAAAAAAATTTTCAGTCAATTTGTATCTTTTCGCGCGTAACGGCTAACACTAGGGGAAATGTCTAACGTCTCTGGACACGTCACTTGACGTTTGCGCGTGTAAATGAATTGTGCAGTCGGTAGGGACATACACAGTTCGATCAAAATAGTTAATTAATTATATAAAATACAAATATATCGATTTCGATTCAGTTTTAACCGTATTGTTGTATTTAAATACGAAACTTCACGGAACTATAGTGCGTAATTTCGTTGCCAACCATACAAGCAGCAAGGCAATTATAGTTAATATTGAGTTATATGCAGTAACGGCTAGTGGTATTTTTCAAATGTTTAATTTTTAGTGCTCACTTTATCCCGAACAAGCTATAACAGTATTAAGAAGCAGCATCTGTTTTTCTGCGTCTTTATCTCTCTCTCTCTCTCTCTCTCTCTCTCTCTCTCTCTCTCTCTCTCTGTCTCGAGCTACGCCCCCACGAACCTGAACAATTACCTGAGCGAGAGGCTGGCAGAATAAAAAGACCGGCGTCAACTACATAATTAGCGTGTTCCCGTGCGCCAATTAAAATTAAATTATTGCCCGCTAACAAGAAATATCCCCGCGAAATTCTGCGCGAAGAAGTCCTTGACGCGACGCAAACATTCTAGCAGAACGAGCGGAAAGCGAAGAGTATGAGAGTGTGGGTTAGTTCGATTTTTTTCCTTCGTCTGTCGCACATGCCGCTACGTGCTAAGGTTTTTTTTCCTGTCAGGGTAGTTATTACGCAGGAGTTAAAAGGTCGTGGACAATTTCTTCCTTGCCCACTCTGCCAGAATGATGATTCGTGTGCGCATGACCTTTATGCTCACGTGCAAGAAGAAGAAGAATAAAATGATGAGAAGGAAGAAGATGGTCGATTTCAACCTCTTCCCAGTTACAAACCCTTTTTATCCTCAGTTTTTCTAGATTTTTTTTTTTTTTTTTTTTTTTTGCAAAACGCTCACGACTTATGAGTATTTACCGGTTTTGAATTTCTGCGTTTGACATTTGGGAAGAGCCAGAGTATCACGCTCAACGATAGACATATCGCCTCTATTTATTCACAGTGCTCTAAACTAGCGTGCAAGGTTTTCATAATATTATTTTTCCTATGAGACATACCACGGTGACACTAATATTAAAATTGTTGGATATTATAAAGTAAAGGTCAATGTATACATCCCGTTTGTACTCTACGAATCAGGTCGTATTTTTAGGAGTTAGAGCTGTCTAAAAAATAATCCGTGTTTTAAATATTTTGAGAGGCCAGAAAAACACGTTTGTAGCAAGCGTGCTGAAATTGCAAAAAGTTATCAGTATCGTTTTAAGTGTGTTTTCTGTCCGTAGTTAACGCAATAGGAATAATTTACGTGATTCTCATAAAAAAAAAAGATTCGCGTCTCGGCACAACACCGTCAATACGCCAGAAACCAACGACAGAAAGACACATATCTACACTGCCGAGAGGCGAGGCGTGTGAGCTTCAGCTGACAGAAGTTTATTAGAAAACTGCTTAAGAGTGTGTGATAGATAAATAAACGCTTAAAGCATCAATTGGAGGCTTCAGGTTTTTGGAAGCTAATATGGATCAACCTCGAAACAGCAATCCTAGATAATGATACTGACTAACTTTTAGGAACAAACATTTACCCAGGACGATGCATTCGTTAATCTTAATATCATGCCCTGCAGTATTAAATGTACGATGTTTCATCGTCAGAGACTGTTCTTCAAAAGTTCGTAACTCGATATATATTTTTTTTTTGCAAACTGGCATTGAGAAACCTACAATTTTAACCTGATGCTTTAAGCGCTGAATTATGTACTATACATTGAGATGATGGTTTATCGCAGGAAATCTTGACTGTCTGCTGGGTTTCAACGCTCGTTCTGATTATGATAAAATTACTGGCTTTAGCTTGTATGTAGACCTGTTGCCATATTTGACTGAGCCAATACGCATCCTCCTATTGTAATATTTGATTCCTGTTATTGCTCTGTCAGACTTGTATCATCCAAGCATACATGTCACAAGAAACTACAGTGTTTTCAAGGGCATGTTGACGCAACAAATGTTCACGATATACCATCATCTCTAATTATGCCTTCTTAACGTTTAAGTTATTTATTTATTTAACTAATTCATTTGTTATTTTACGTATCCTATAAAAGCACAAGTCCTTGGTAGAGATACACGGGAGAAACAGGATTGGAGTCAGCCATGGTATTTGTTGAGGAGCCATCCCAGCATTCGCCTGGAGAGACCTCGGGAAACACTTGAAAACCGAAATCAGCACGGCCAGATCCGGGGATCGAACACGGGTCCTGCAGGATGCAAGGCGAGTGTTTTACCACTGCTCTACCACGCTCGGGTATCATTCGAAGAACTGTACAAGTTTGTTTGCCCATTTCTGACCATTCGCTATCCTTCAAAATGTATTTTCTCGTGTCGGTAGAATGGTGTTTTCGAGTCACAATTTAAGTATGTAAATCTCAGCAGAAGATCTTTAAAAACGTATAATCATGAGTAATACGTTTTTATCTATAGTATTACGTTTTAAAACGATGGGTCAGCACTTAATATTCCATAGAACCGGGCGAGAAGAGTACTCGGTCAGTTTGGTGGTGCGTCTAGGGGCTAGAGTGAAGCGTGTAGTGCGTTGAGTATAACTCTTAGTAAGTGAGCGAAGAGAATTTGGTCAGCACTAAATAACGAGGTCTTAAGCGCTTGTGGAGGGTGACATGAGGTGAGTATGGAGCAGAGCCGGAATGAAAGGGCGGGGTATACGGGAGATCGCCGAGAAAACCCGCCGACCAGCAGCATCATCCGTCACGATTCCCACATGTGAAAATCCCGTCGGTAATCGAACCTGCATTGCCTTTGTGGGAGGCGAGAGGCCTGACCCCTCGGCCACCGTGCCCCCTCACTACCATCTAAACATGTGATTTCAGTCGAAACGGTCAGGATTATAGTTTACTCTGAAAACAACCTTTTTTTTCATTCATTTTTGCGTGCTGATTACCTACATACAAGTCATGTTAAATCGCTATATTGTATGGCCACAAACTTCTAAGCATTAAATGGTAGCAAATCCCTAGTAAATGTACGAAAATCTCTACTTTCTGTATCTAACAGTATTATCCTACGTTTTCTTCACATAACTTACCTGTAGCCTATACTATATATATATATATATATATATATATATATATATATATATATATTTTTTTTTTTTTTTTTTTTTTTTTTTTTTTTTTTTTTTTTTTTTTTTTTTTTTTTTTTTTTTTTTTTTTTTTTTTTTTTTTTCGCGTTTTCAAGCTCTACCTTTGAGTACATCTACCACCCGCATCACATTACATCGAATGTTGCATATAAGTTTCCGGTTTACTTAAATATTAGTTTTCAATGTTGCTCTTCCATCGGGATAGCATATATTAACTACTTACATGTCAGGGATTCTTGTTTTATGTTACGTACCTGGATTTACACCATTTTTCCTGCAGGGAGAACTAATTGTGTGTGTTTCTCTCTCTCTCTCCCTCTTCTCTCCCTCTTCTCTCCCTCTCTTCCTCTCTCTGTATATATTTATTTTTATTATTTTATACATTTATTTATACAAGGGTGTGTGTACGTCTGCTATACGTACACAATTCTGTAATTATCACTTGCATAAACGTCAATATTACGAAATAAATGGTACGATGTCGGTCAGACGTACATGAGACCGGCATAATGAGTGAATGAGTGTAGCAAATGAAGCTGAGAAACTTCGGCCACGGCTTGTTTAATAGTAACTTAATCAGCAAGTGATCCATCAGGGTCATTTCCGCCCTTCTCCGTTATCGCAAGTCGAGCGTCAGATACGTAATTGTTTCCACGGGCTGGTAGGCCTCTTAAATGTTGAGCGACAGAGACCGTCAAGAATTAGTGAATGTTGTTCGGGATCTTCGCATGTCACACAGGCCTCTATGTAGTTTGCAGTGTTATACTAAGGTAAAGGAAATATTTTCGAAAAAAAAAAGTGGTAGAAGCATGATTCAGTGCCTTACGTGCACATCTGCAGCTGTGCTTCATGGTTATCAGCAGTATGAACTTGTTCATAGATGTCTCTCATTTGACTGTGGGCCAATAAGGACTATATAACAGCGATGCTACACATCTGTGATCTTCTGCAGGTAGAACTGCGACACACCTGAGAGTTAAAAACTTCTCATCACTGGTCATTCATTATAGCTGCAGATGTGCACGAAATGAATTGAGACAAGTCGGATCAGTAATATTTACGCTAAAATTTCCCGCCCCTATGAATTCTCTGTTTCAAACAACTTCAGTATTTTTTTAAAGTAGTTTTTATAAGCATAAACATGCAATGGCTAGTTATCAACATGAATGTGGCTTAGATCTTTATGTAAAGTGTTGCAATTGGTATATGGAAATAAATTATTATTATTATAGATATTAACATCATTTACTATACATATTCATACACTTTATCTACCGTCTCCCTCGCAGTGTTATAACTAGGGCTAGGAAAAATTCGCGAGTTCAATAACTCGCATGCTAGAATACAATGTCCTATACATACTCAAGCCCCGTCTATTCGTTCATTGTCTGCTGTCTGAATGAGTAGCAGGTAATGGAGAAACAGGATAATGGATTCTAGCATGTTGGCCGTTGAACTCACGAAATATTCCTAGCCCTGCGTATAGCTATAATAAAGGGCGAAGGGTGGCTTACCTCGTAGTAATGGCATCCACTGTGCAGTACATCTGAGGGTCTCTTAGAGGAAACTTGCGTAGATACCCTGAGACCTTACATCACATAGTATACACACGTATTATACTAGGAAATATGTCCGTGTTTGTTATTTTTTAAATAGAAATATAATAGTGTAAAAATAAAAATCCTTACGATACAAAATTCTAGTCCATGTTAGACAAAACTTATTTAGAATATTTCTTTAAAGAAATTTGTTTTCTTCGTGTTACCCACGTACGTTAGTTTATATAATTATTAATTTTTTACTTATATATATATATATATATATCTTAGACTTAAGTAAATGAATATTCGTGAATTATAGCCATAAAAATTTTTTTAAAAATTACCAACATTGGAATACAGTGATATCATAGACTTTTCAGTGGGGCATTTCATGTGCTCGAGTCTTTCTGAACAACGAACTATTGTAAACTTACCGCAAAACGTTTTTGCACTGGCATTGCAGAAAACTACTGTTTCTGTTCGTCCCCTAATAAAACATTAAGAAGAAGACAATTTCACAGTGTACGCAAGGGAAAGGCATAAGACCTGCAAAAAGAAGTATTAAATAACAGTTTCTGCAAGGTCATATGTAGCATCTCAGATACGTCTGATTACGTATTATTTCTGCGGACCACCGAGTCTGAACCTGTTCGGGGCACAAGCGGGACTGGCCCGTGTAATTTCTGGTCGCAATAACAGCGAGGACTGATGTTTAACAGGTCTTGAATTACTTTGCTCGCACGCGCTGTAATTCAAGAGCCCCAAGCGAGGCATTATTGCGCAGGAAATAACAGGGCTTTCAGCAAACAAACAATCGCAACATCTGCAGATCTCTGTACCTCCGGGACAGCACGACTTCTGTGGACATAGTTAACTTAATAGTGAGGGTGTAATAAATTGCTAGGACGTATGCGACACACTCAAATAGGAGGGTGTGTATATTTAGGGTGAATGAAAATTATAGTGTAGCCAGGAATCTTTAATAGTTTGTGGGTGGAGGGAAGAGAGCAGAAGAAATTACATGTAGACTCTTAGGTTAATGACAAATTACAATTGCGAGACATAACTTTTCCATAGTAACAATTTATATTTGCGCATAAGGAAGAATTGCAGGCTATGATGTTTTGAACAAATCATGTTCACGTTTTCAAATTTAAAATTTTAAAATAAATTAAGTATTCCTTCCGTTATAATTTTCATGTATTTTATTGTATATGGTTTTAAAAAAATTACCCTTATGAAATTTTATGATTTAACGAGCACCTTGCACTAACAGAAAATATGCTTATGAAATAAGATTGTTTATCGGGATTGTACAAATGTTTACAGCCAAGCCTAGGAGAGAAAATATTACGTGAAATCATAATATCTCTTGACAATTTACTTACAATTATAAAAGGACCATCACTTATAATGCATAGATATCATACTTACTTTACAGCTAGTCTACGTAAGATGACTTGAATATATTATGTTTATAAGTGTGAAGAGTAGGTTTGTTTGTGTAAGTACATCCGTTAAAGTTCTGGATTGTGTTAAATCATTACGTATGTATTCCGAGGCCTACGTGGTAATATTTTTTAATTTCTGGATTTAACTCTATTTCCGAAAATTGCAGTAACTAATAAGAAAGACTGCGAGCAAAGAGTTGTAAAATGGCATCCTCCCCCCTCGTTTCAAAGTCGAAACTCAATTGACATGACGCCACGAAAAAACTCTATGCATATTGATATGAACTTGCACTTAGTTGTGAAGCCCTATTGATCCACTTATGATTAAACTACAAAATAATAACTAGGTCTAAATGCCATAAATTTAAGCTGGAAATACCTTTCATCCTAAAGTTTCCCCCGCTACTTGATAGAACTGCTCCTTGTCGGAAAAAAAATATATTTTTTTTTTTAATCAGTCACGATTTTTCATCTAAATTAATATACAGCAGACACTTAACACAAAGATACCTAGGATTAACGTTAACACTGATGTAGTTATACAATATGATATTTGACGATTAGTAATATGATAAAAATTATTTCTGGTAGAATATGTAGGCGGAATCATGTGCACTTGCCAGTTTATTGTAAATGTGCCCAAGTACTCTTAGATGACTCCTAAATTCTTTGAAATAAATCAAAAAAATTTAGTGGAATAACAACCTGGACTGCTGACAATTGGCATTAATGAAAAATAAATAAGTTTCTCGCATTTTAACCGAAATTCAATAAAGTGTAATTGTTTACCTAATCTTTCTCTGAAGCCCTCGATTTCGCAGAAACCTCATAAAATTTCTTGCTGTTATATTAATACCACTGGTCAGAATTCAGAAATGAGGGGGTTTGAAATTTGAAGGTTAAATTCAGGGAGCACAATGTTTACACCACCATTTTATTGTTCTTTTACTCCATTCAGCATCCTGGACTCATCAAACTGCAACTCCGCGTCACACCGCCTGAAAGTTCGTTTAGCAATATGTGTGGCACCGAGATTAATATAAAAGTTAGTAGTGGCGTATATGTAGCTTCAACACGACAGAGCCACATCGAATATAATTTAACATGTAAAACTCTATGCTTACTCCTGCCGTGTATCCGAGATAGGCAGCCCCCTTAAGACTAAAAATTGACGGCGTTGAATATCGCTAGACTATGCACCAATTTTAAGTTACCAGTAAATCATTCTGTAAGCTTTTTTTTTTTTTTTTTTTTTGGATTTGAATCAGCCAAGAAAAATGTATATTAGCCTCATAAATCTTACATCGTTAATCACAAGATATTAAAATACTTTTTACAAGAAAAGTATTTTATGCCAAACTACGTCGCTTAGTCTGTACAAACGCCTGACACCGTCCAAATATGACAAGATATCGAATATAAAATTTAATCTGTAAACACGGTCAAAATTGTCCGGTTATACCTACTACAGTTATGCGAAACTGGTGTGTTCGATTCGACAGTCTAAGAGTACCCTTAAGCGGCAGAAATTGTCCCTGGGACATATTTAATTGATCTCTCTAACCTGTAGTAGAATTAAACTTTGCTTCAAGCCTTGGAAAAGTGCATCCTGTACGTGACGTCACACGTGCTGCTGTATGAATTCCCAGCATGCACCCTAGAATATCCTATTTAGCTAAGGGCCCATGCCACTTATAGACTGTTCACTTTGAACTAAGCACCCTGAAACACTTATAATAACGAGACCACGTAACTAACGCTCTCTTAGAATCAAAGTGGCTGAATATGGATAACAGAAGAATGTATAGTTTTACCACACAACTAAAAAAAAATATTGGATACACAAGAACATAAATATTTATCCGGTAAACTCTGTACATAACCACAATGCCCGGAATAAAAATTATTTTCAATTACCTCGATTTAAATAAATAACTTACAATCACTCATTCATCTATATGGTCGGCTAAGTCTGGAATAACCTACCAGGGGATTTGAAAAACACCTAGCTTCATGCTTTCAGGGACGGGCTTAAGTCGCCTCTATTTCAAAACCAATTTCAATCCAAATAAAGATTGTTAAAATAGAAATAATCTACGAGTTTATGTAACATTTAGAAAAAACTGATACTACTGTGACTTGCAAGTAACTATCTTTAAGCATATTGATCATGAATTATATTCTTGTCATAATCTACCCTTTGTATTCACGCAACGCAATGTTATATGTATTTATTGTAAACACGTACCAATTGTAAAACAGCCAAGATCTGAATTTGAACGTTAAAATTAAATGAAATAAATAATAACAAAAAACTTAATCTAATTCTAGCCAAAGATGTGAAGTTTTGCGAGGGGAGAAAGATTTATACTGGTTTTTTTTTGTTACATGTATGTTTTCACGTCTCAAGTATAAAATATGAATGCGAAATATCTTAAATAAAAATTTTAACAGTGCTCAGTCACTTTATCGTGAACAGTCTACCCTTCTCGAGCCCTAGGTCAGAATTAACTAAATGCATGAAGGGAGCGAGGACTTAGGGCGCCAGAGCAAGTGAACAAGGGCTCATTGATACAGAACGCAGCAAGAGTATATAAGTCGAGCAGTATGTGTCTGTTCGCAAGCTCGCCCGACGTATGACGGAAACACAGTAAAGCCCTGTTAAGAGCACGTGTCGATTATCGTGCTGAATTTTCATTAATTCCTTCCTGATACCAAATTTCGAATAATTCGATACCAACCCAGCTAATTACGTTAGACCCTTTTCATTTGGCTCATGCATTCGAAATATTAAAGCATATTTATGGAATAATTAAGTTAATTCAGAATTTAAAATAATAGTTATCTCTCACCATGTAGCCTAATAATTTCCAGTATCAGCTTAGCCCATAAAAACGCATATAACCGTAAAAATGCAATGTTGCTGTTAGGAGACACTGCCGATTATTCGTCACACTCATAATTTATGGAACGAAAATCAATCAGTGTAACAAAAGACGTTACACAGCCTTTTAGAACGTTTGTGATGGGACAGAAAAATATAATGCCTCTTAACCAGGAAAACTTCTTAAAAGGGTTATATATACATGTTCATGTAGACAAGGTGCAAAATTATTTTACTTATTAAGAGTGCGTGGTAAATAAATAAACGCTGACAATATCAATTGATTTCTACGTTTTTTTTCAAGCCAATATGGATAAAATACTCAACGACAATCCTAGATAATGGAATTTGCCAACTTTACGAGTAACTATTTATCCAAAATTACTTATTCGTTACGCGTGATCTCTTGCGCCGCAGTTAAATGCATGAGGTTCCGGCGTCAGAGATTGTGCCTCAGAAGTTCGCAACACTGGAAACAATTTTGTTTAAAACTTTGGCTAAAACTGCTGTCTAGGATTGCTTTTGTTTAATTTCCGCAAATTGGCTTCAAGAAACGTACAGTTATAGATTAATGTTTTAGCGTTGAATTATGTACCACGTCATTTTAAGCAGGAAATTTCTTAAATGGGGAACTTCTTAAGCGGGTATTACTGTATATGATGTGGATGGTTCAGGCAGGGGGCGGGTAGTCACACTCCCCTCCTCTTCACGTCGTCACCTGTCGCGAGACCATGCAACCTGACGTCACAAGTGGGCGTGGCATGCCACGACATGGCATGTGGGAATGATGGTAAGGGGGAGAGGTATATGCTCGAGGTCTCATTACTGGCAGGGTGCGTGTGCCATAGTCGGGACACGCACACGTGACAGGAATGTTGCCCCGGGGACAATGGCGGGAGGGGAAGGAAGAAGATTGTCGCTGGAGAGGGGGGTAGGGGAAGGCGTACGTGACCTGGAATTCCAGTGAGGGCACGCCTGGAGAGGCGGCATGCAGTCATACAATATAGATAGCACACAGTTTTCATCGCAGCGCATACATGTGGAAACTTCTTCAGGGATGGAATAAAACTAGTAGGGACAGTATCAATTCAATAATAAATTCTCAAAGCTATTTATATTTTTTTCATTTTGACATTTGAGGGCTTCTTAAATAAGTTTTACCAGTACGATACTTATAAGTTTTTTTTAATAAAAATATTAGAATTTTGTAATATACATATATATATATAAATAAATAAATAAATATATATATATATATATATATATATATATATATATATATATATACACACACAATGAAGGAGGTTAAATTATTTTTCTTTTCCTCTTCTGTGACGATACAAAATATAGTTACTAGGTTTTACATTTATGGTAAGGTTAATTCGACTACTGGTTAGAAAGACCAGTGTTATTCATTTTGTAAGGGACAATTTCTGCAGCTTGAGCGCTGGTATCGGTTAGAGGTGAAAACTGACAAATCACACAGCTTTCCTGAATTTTAAGTTACGTAAAGTTGATATTGAAAGCAATTATTGGTTTATTTTTCACTTCAAAGTAATTTCAAAGACATCTTCCTTTACAAATGCAGTGTAATTTAATTTTACTGTGGTTTCGTATTTTACCCGTTAGCAATAGCAGTGCAACTAACTGCACAATTTGTACCTGTTCCAAACTCTCCCATATAGAGACACGTTTTCTATCAAACCTGTAGCAGAATTAACCTTACTTCAAAAAATTATTTGCGCGAACGAGTGTTCTTATATGACATCTTTGCTGACAATCCATTTCATAGTACTACATGCATCAACATTTGAAGTAGGGCCTACATAGTTTTATAATCTACCAACATAGTTTCACATTCGACCGCTCATTCAGTGAGGTAATACCTTTGTTAACAGATAGTAAAAATTTTCATTTAGTTTCTGAAGGGACGTTTACACAGCTGTTAAAAAGTACCGTTCTTCGTGTAATAGACGATACAAGATATTTCCTGTTTAGAGTCTTTGAAAAAAGGAGAGGAGGGGGAGTTCCCGGAAAATTTTAATTCTTTCAATAATTTTATATTTATACGAGATATGGGTTTACTTTATTGACTTATATTTTAACTGTTTTTCACTGTATGCTTTTTTAATTTGTTTTCAAAGTTTTTATATAGTGGCAAGTCAATGTCTCAATCAACATAAAACGATTGTATGATAGATTTAAAAACCAAATATCTTAGAGAAATGAAGTAATTTATCCTTAAGAACAGTGTCGCTGGCTACACCGACATATGGTTAACCCCTTCCCTTACAAATTAAATTGCATATTTTTTATCTAAAAATATTTTTTTCTAAAATTTTTATATCTACTAATGAAGCCTTGTTATTGCTAGAGGTACGTAAGTTTCGCAGATACATTCCAGGTCAGGTTGAACGCCAATTATGTATACTTCATTGTCATGTCTGTGACTTGCTGGTGTCTGTTACGAAACGCGTTTGACTACTGCAAGCCAGTAGTAAATAATGAAATAATGCGAAGTGCTATCGCTTGCTACCTGCTCGTACGGTTATAAGCCAATATATAATTGATTGTTGCCAGTGGGCGTATAGGAATGACAAGTCTAGGCTGCTGCCAGATGAATCCGCGAAATTGACGTACCTCTAGTTATTGCATTATAAACAAGAGTAAACTCGGAGTTGTAAATTTTTAACCACAAAAGCACTGATAAGCCCGAAGTAACATATGATAGTAAGAGAAGAGGTTAAAAACCACATTACGGTTTTTTATTTAAAAAAAAAAAATTTAGAAGTACAAAAAAGCTTTTAATACCTACTGTTTTATACATGTCTTGCCGTATTCCACTGTTATTCAGGCATTTGATTTTCCTTTATTGCATAAAACCGTTTTATACCAATTTGGACTTCGATATGCCACTATACAAAACTATGAATGCTAAATAAATTATCATTACAATAAAAATAATATTCACAATGTATGTGTTCAAATCAAACTATAACTCGAACAAATATAAAAATTACTAACACAAATAATTTTGAACTACCCCCTTAATGTAGTTTTATGCCAGAAAATATTAGTGTCTTAATTTTGAGTACGGAGCCGCGGTTGCTAATTTGCAGAACACTCGTCAACACGCCGAACCGGGTTCGATTTCGTGGCGGGCGTATTCGGCGGGTTTTCTCAATTATTTCCCTTTCCGCCGGCCTTGCATTCGACCGCTACACCAACCCCATCTCAATTTAACCGAGTTATGCAGATAGGAACCAAATCACAGTTTACTGTAACTGAGATATTGAAGGTTTGTATCTAAACATTCCATAATTCATTTCTTCTGGGCTCTTATTCAACGTCATATATTACGGCGTAATACTGTCTTTTTACTAGGATACAATTCAGACTTTCTCATTTTACATGGTATGAATACCTCAGAATACATTACTTTGGGTGTTGGTTACTTTCTGTAAACCAAATTTTCTTTAAATCGAAACCAAATTCGCCAATCTAATTTGCAGTACCAGGAAAGTTACCACATGCTTTTATTTGAAACGCACTGCACTGAGAAAACATCATGAGTAAATACGAACAGAGAGGAAGGGATGTGAAAATGTTATTTTTCCATTATGTCTGCCCAGTCAGAATGCCTGCGCCTTATGACATTTAGTTCTCTGTAGAGGTAAATATTTTACTTGCCAAATGAAATCTTTATCAATTTCCCTTTGTCATCTCTCAAAAATTTCGACCAGTAAGGGCTCTTTAAACACAGCCGCGTATTCTCAACTAAAGTTGCACTTCACACTGCGATATATTTACACTGTGCCATGATGTGTGTGTAATTTATTATCAATTACACTCAGTGCTGCCAATTCTTCAAGCACTAACCAGGTGTCTATAGGCTACTCGGTGTGAGGTGAATACTTTTCAAACCCTTGATTTTTTTTTTTTTGCCAATTTGCATTATTCCGCCACTTTTAGCGTAAACATTGCACCATAAGAAAATATCACTGTGTGTAAATTTCTCTGTACT
Organism: Medauroidea extradentata; assembly: GCA_003012365.1. Classification (NCBI taxonomy): domain Eukaryota; kingdom Metazoa; phylum Arthropoda; class Insecta; order Phasmatodea; family Phasmatidae; genus Medauroidea; species Medauroidea extradentata. The sequence goes on from PNEQ01129589.1 coordinate 31,857, forward strand.
CAATATTTAGCACCTTAAGCCATAATAAAATTATTATTTTTTCATTATTCTTGTCAAAATAGTCTTCCAAACATACCTGCATTACCAGTAGGCAACAATGAGGATCTGTTAATTTATTTTTTATTATATATTTATTTGTACGTTTTACGTGTCCTCGAACACAAGGCCATAGTAGAGGAACACGAGGGCGGGGGGGAGTAGTCGGCCAGTCCCTGTTGATGGAACAACACCAACATTTGCGTGGAGTGATTTTTTGAAATCCTAGATGATCGAAATCAGGATGGCCGGGGCGAGGATCGAACCCGGGTACTCCCGGATGCGATGTGTTTTACTACTACTTCCCCTCGCTCGATGATACATGTCGTTAGCTTTGTAAGTCAAGTATTCTCAGTTAAACACTTGGCTTACGACAATATACATCACTATAAATACGATTAATTTGAAAATACAACTAGACTTTCTAGATTTTAAAATTCCAACATTACTTCTTTGCTATGAGCATTCTCAAAAAAAATGTGCGACCGCCCATTTATGCACATACTATACAATCACATGTCGTAGAATATAGTATTGTTTCATTTCAATTCTATTTGTTTAATATAAATGGTAAATGTTTGTGAGATCCGATTAAAGCATTGAAGAATTTTTAAAAACTGACAAGATTTATCATTTAAAATTATCACAGCGCTATGTATTATTAAATTACCCCATGCCGTAACAACATTATGTTTGTGTATATATACTCTTATGTAGTTCATCACACTGGTTGAGAAAAAGTTGTTAACAACCAAGAGATGTAAAATATCTATGAAAATGTTTCCCCCCTCGGCATAATTTGTAGGCATTGTCTTCGCGACTTTTCTTTTACATGTTTACGTACGCATTAATTTTCTTATCTTGTGTTGCAATACAATAAATGTTTGTTCTTATTAATACCTTATAGATATATTACTGTTATCAATCTAATGTACCTTACGGAGACGTGTTTTTCGTTGGTAGATCTACACAGTACAAGACGCAGCCAATGTCGATATGCCAACAACTGCAAATGTGCATTGCCCTCGTGTGCGATCTTCTCGTCTTAAATAATAACAATCATTATTTTCCATTTTGAAGTTTGTCAGTGGTGAATGAGTAAAGTGCTCCAACGATTATATGTTAGAGGGTTAATGATGATAATGTGCCGAAAGTTTTACATGTTTTGAGAATATTATTTTGATTCGTGACACAATATCAGTAGCAGCTTTATAAAAATACATAATCATTTGGAAAATCAAATATTTATTCTTTAAATATGCATTGAAGAATTTTAACATAAAGTTTATTTAAAAGTAACGTTCGTAAAGTTATGTAATCAATACATCACATTTTATCTGAAGCATGGCTTGAAGTTACTATATTCTCGTGAATCTATCATACTTGGATTCAGACTATCTGTTAATCAGGGACTCCTAAGTGCAATGACTATAAAAGGTTTTTATTAATTTAAGAAATTGTGAACTATAAAGCTAATTTCAAACAGGAGTGTTTTCATGACATTTCCATACCGCGAAAATGAATATTTCTAGTAGTAGTTTGCAATAATGATTGTATTTAATACTGAGTTTAACTACAATTAAAATGCATTTTTTTTAATTAAAATAAGTCCTTTCATCTATTAATTTAAGAAAATTTTCCTCCATGAGTATAAATGCATAGTGCAGCAAAATAAGTTATATGTAGGCACTGTACTAAAATTGTCTCTTGAACCGTCTTAAGGATGTTGCCTACCTAAGAAAGGTCACGTGAACAAGGATATGGAATATTTAGATGTTCAACTTTATCGGAATGTACTCTATCATTTTTAGTGACTTCACTTTCGGACAGAAACAAGAGCACGGTCTACAGCAATTTTCATCACCATGTAATTTTATTTGTAAAATATATTTTTTTCTTATTTTTGACACAAAAAGTGACTAATTTTCTCTTATGAATTTTTTTTATCTTTCGTAGTTTTAGCGTAATGGTTCGTTAAAGTCAAAATTTGCATGTAACGGTTTTAAGGACGACAATAAAACCAACTGACATACCAAAGTGAAAAGGAAAATCACAGTGGATAAAAATGTCGTATGCTACAATTTCTCGTAGCCCACATAAATGGTGTTTAAATAAAAATGCTAAAATTTAAATTATAAATTTAATAAAATTCATTATTTTTTTTTTAAAATACAAGAATATTAATTTTTGTGGTTTACATACGTGATCTTGTAACCTTAAAAATTGTTATTCGTTTTCATTTTTTTTTTTTAAGTTTGGTATGCGTGTAGGTCTAAGTATCGTCCGGGACAGCGTAGCAATAAGAGCCAGTGTCCCACGCTTGACGAGAATCGCAGCGCGCCGAACTGACGTGCAAGGTTTTCCTTGTAGTATTTTTCCTACGGGACTTTAAGCAGTGACCACAACATTTAATTTTTAATAGTATGAAAAAAAAGACCAACGCACGCCTCTCGTCTTGCACTTTACGAATTCAAGTAATATTTTCGGAGTCACAGCAGTCTTAAAAAACCCGGTTTTAGCCATTTTGAGATGCCCGAAAATCACGTTTCTAACAAACGAGCTGAATTTTTGAAGAGATAGAAACATAGTTTCAATTGTGTGTTATTTTCGAAGGTAAACATAATATGAATTAGTTAAGTGGTTACGCGAGAGACGCTGCAACGCCGCCCATGCGCCAGTCGAGGACTCCTCATGATGACGTGGGATAATGGGAAGTCACCAATGAGAAGATCAGTATTGGCTTGGAAGGAGATGAGGCAAGTAGTATTGAGTGGGCAATATTCCGGCCAAGTACCCTGGTGATTCTAGGCTCCGATCACTCCAAACATCCGCAAGAAGACTGCTGCGTCCTGATGGCAGTCGACGATAAAGTCTCGTAGCCGAGGATGCACGTCCTGGCCAGTAAAACGACGCTTGGTTTCCAGCCGGATATAGTCCTAGGAACTCTCCGTCCCCTAACTTCCTCCACGTCCGGTCCTTCACACTCCTGCGCGAGAATCCAATCTTCGGAGGGAACGGTAAGTGACGAAAGGTTCCAGATGACCCTCTAGGGACAAACCTGGAAGTGATGAGGCGGGAAGTGCGCCAAGACTCAGGAAGAGGATTTGCGTCAGTTCTCTCGCTAGCGACGTCGACAAACGTGGCACGTGACCTCTAACTGCCTCGTCTCGTACATTCTAAAAAGTAGTTCGTATATTTGCCACACGTTCGTGTAGGAGCACCAAGGAAGTAGGCGTGGTAGAACTGTTTCCCAGACATCCATGGTTAGAGCCCACGATTTTTGGTGAAAAAGAATTCTGCAACAGTTTGTTCCAGTGCCTTATGTGCACATATGCAGCCCTGCTTCATGGTCAGTGATTGGCTGTTTTTAACTCTCAGCGTCTCGCAAATCACAGACGTGTGGTGTCCCAGTAACCTAGTTCCTGTTGACACAGCCAAATGAGCCACGCCTGTGCAATAATACATTCTGCCAATAACCATGAAGCGGAGCTTCATATGTGCACATAAGACATTGGAACAAACTGTTGCAGAATTCTTTTTCACCAAAAATCGTGGGTTCTATCCGTGGTAGCACGCATGAACTTTTTTAGAAAGCAGTCGAATGTATACTAAAGTTACTAGACTTGTATCGTAACAACTTTAAAAGTTTGCATATTTACAAGGCGGAAGTATGGTAACTGTCCCATGCTGTGTTTACGTTAGTTACTTACTAAATATTTTAGGAATTTTTTTACGGTGTATCAATTGGGTCAACTCAGCCACGATTGTCTTCTCCGTGTGATCCTACCTTCACTAGAGCGATCTCTATCCCTTATAATAGGTTTATACACAAGTGTTGGCAATTAAACATGTATGCTTGCTGTCAAATGTGGATAATATGACTGCACGGTAAACATTAACTGACTATAAGTATTTTACATCGTGCCATTTGGTGAATAAATGGCAACATTTGCCAGAATGGATATATCTTAAGGGTTTAAACGTGTCTATTTCTTCACCAAATAATCCCAAAACAAATACCTTGAGTCGGTCAATGTTCCCCTTGCCCTCAATGTTTCAACATTCGATGGTACACATAAGCGCGAAATTAACATTTGTTACCGAAGTTGCACCTAGTCAGGCGGAAATTTAAAATTTATCTACAGATTTACTTTAGTCATAGATAGAATTGACATGTCAGATATGCTGACCACTTTGTAAGAAGAAAACATAATTTTTTAACAAATCGGAGCCATTATTTTTATGCTTGAAAAAACATTTAACATCATAAAGACCAAATCAAATTATTTTATAAACATTCTTTAATTCGCCATACATATTTTATATAAAAAAATGTTTACGTGATAATCTAAAAACAGCATGCTAAGAATGTGAACTACTATATGTTTACGCCCTAAATTGCAAATCCAGGCCTGCCAATGCACACACACACACACACACACACACACACACACACACACACACACACAGATATTACGGAACAACATCTTGCCCGTGTTAACGAACCTTGTAACCAACCTCTGTGCTCAGGTAGCCACAAACTGTAAGCGGTGGCGAACTATTTGCAGTGAGTTTACAAACACTACTGCTACCTGAGTCGCGAAAATGCTACCAATTCAACTGCCAAAAACCGCCAATTTATGACGGCGGCCATGGTAGTGCAATTCTTTCCAACATTTGCCACGACACTATGCACAGTCACAACAGAAAAATTCTTGTATTAATTTCCGTTAATAGAAAAAATTTAGCAAAAGTACAATCTAAAAAAATATTTGTAAATATATTATCATTGTTTTCTACAATTGTTATTACGTTTTTCTGAATTCATAACTTGAATAGCATTGAACGTATATAGATTTGGTACTAGGTATAGTACCGATCTATGTGGCACAACTGTAACACGTTGGATTAATCAATGGGAGGTCTCGGGTTCAGCCCCCAGCTCTGGCCATCCTAATTTTGGTTTTCCGTTGTTTCCCAAAATAATTCCAGGCGAGTGCTGGCATGGTTCATTAACAAAAACAATAGCCATGGCCGACACTTCTCATAACTCCTGTCATTGTATCAAGCTGTGTCTCAATGTTTATAATGGCCTCGCTGTCGAAGAGACACAAAGCCCATTTAACATGTCAGTTCAGTGATGCTGACACTTATATCCTTATTTTTAATGAAACTTCCCTTATCTAAGTTAGAAATCAGAAGGTTCTGTATTTCAATGATACAGTAGTCTTAATATTTTCCAACAATGTTACCTACCTGCTGCCGTTAATTTATTATGCTTTATTTATTTTTGCATTATACATATAAATAATTCGGAATTTCCTACTACCATTTTTTACAGCAGAGTAATTAGCCCTTAAATGAAAAGGGTTCAGAAATAGTTTAAACCCTCATATTGTAACTAACAATCTGCGTGCTAAATCTGATAGAGAAATTACACGGGAAACTGATGAAGCCAAGATACTTCAGGAGTACCGCTTTATCACAATCAGTCTTGGAAAAGTTAATTTTGCTCTTTCAGCGTGTTACAGTAATGACAACGAAATTTCCATAAAATTATGGTACCTAGCATCAAGACGTGAATAAATTTTTGTCAGGCTTCGTCTTAAGGTGGTACAGTTTTGATTTTATCCTAATGAGTTAGTAATTATGCAGATTGCTCGAAAAAGCGACAGGGATTAATGAAAAGGTTAGCTGAATGTTCAGGGTGTCAACTCTACAGGCTTGCAAATTCGTAATTCGAATTCACCACGTCGGAGCTGAACGAGAGCTTGTTGAGGTAGCCGTGAAAATTACGCCACGCCTTTTTTAGGTCATAAAGATTTACGAGGCCCGGTTATCCTTATGAGAGGTTTGAGAAGCTTATAAAAGCGTCAAAATACCTCAGAAACGTTACGCCCAGATCCTCGCTCTCATTACACGAGTCTCCTCGGTCCTAACTGATATATTGCGGTAAACTGCGGACTGTTCACGTAAAGTAAGAACTTTCTTGCAGTTGGACTTGTGTAGAATACCAACCAAAAATAATAATATATTGAGACCTCAGAGTTTGGATTTGGTGCAATGCAAATACTATATTTATTACTCAAATTGCTACGTTTGTATTGAAAAGTGGGAAAAAAAGTCGGTCTGAAAGAAAAAAAGTAACCATGGTTTCAAAAGTCTTCAATTTACAACGAATAGTCTACACTTATTTACATTGCGTCTTGTAACAGTAATTTAATAACGCACCCATACATTAAGAAAAAGTCAACCCTTTTTAACATTTTTGTTACTTTTTATTTTTATATGCATACAAATACAACATAACATTATAATATATTGGGTCCACTTCATCGGTGGACAGAAGGCGCCAAACAACGAAATGCAATTAAACAATTAAATTAAGTTCAAAAAGCCTGAGAATGTTTTCCGAAAATGAAGTGATATCGCAGTTTATGTAATTAAATCAGAAAATCTGTAATATTTGCAAGCGTATTAACCTACGCAGAATATCGAAAACAATACTTCATGCATCATACTAGTACTATTAAAATACGGTATTAAACAATTCACAATTTCTTCTGTTGCATTTGGCAAAGTGTTCTGGCCGAGTTTATAGGACCCATTATTTCAGAACCTAGCCATTCTATAAGTTGTGTACTTTTGTGACACTTCACCAACAAAAGCAATACAAATATGTTTAATGTTTTGGACAGTCAAATAACAGTAAAAATTAGATTTTCTCGCTTTGTTTGAAAAATTTTCGTTATCCAACGTGTACTTTAAAGTAAAGTTGTATCGGTCGGGCCTAGAAAGATGTCTGGTTACATAAACGCAGGCATTGGAAAAATGAATGTCACAATTTACCATGAACTTAGTTCAAAGACAGTGACAAATTCCAGTTTGAACAGACTTTCAGACGTTAGACGATTATGTAAGTGTTTCGTCCACAGATATATTGAGATATTTAAAACACTTCATCTTGTAACAGTGCAGTAACTGAACGTTGTCAAAGCAACCATTGAGAAATTCCGTAACATACGTGATTACAATAGACCTGCAAAGTTCGCGATGTTTGGTGCCACGCTAGATTCCACTGAACTGTACGTATCAGTGCACAACCTCTCATTACATTGACCACAAAAAGAACCCTTGTTTTTCGCGAAAAGAATTTTGCCCCTCTTTGTTTCGGTGCCTAAGTTCGCATCTGCAGTTCTGCTTCGTGGTCAGTGATTGGATATTTTAACTGTCACGAGCCTTGGGATTCCACCGGCAAATCACAGACGTGTGTTGTAGTAATCTTATTCTGATTGGTGCAGTCAAATGAGCGACATCACTTTACAAATACAAGCAGCCAATAACCATGGAGCAGAATTGCAGATGTGCACGCAAATCACTGAAACATACTGGAGAAATTTTCTTTACGCGAAATCTTCCAGTCTGTATCTATGAGTAAAGACCTGATAGATTCACGTTTTCTTTTAGGCACAAGCTAGATCTCAAGCAACTGTAACATCGTGGACGACTTGAAGTACACGCCCCCTGACGTCACACCGCAGGGGAAATACTGTGGGAAACAAAGCTTGTTTACAAACATGCTGATTTGTTAGTTGGTAATTACAGAAAGCAAAAATGTTGCTCATTCATAGATTTGCACGCAAGAGTACAAAATATTAGTTTCAATTGCATTGTTAAGATACTCAAATACATCAGATTAATGATTACCTGAATAAGCGGCAAATTCCAAACAAATAATCAATTTTCTTTGTGCCAAACACTTGAATGTGTTTGGTTGCGGTATCCATGGAGATAGGAATTGTATCCCACACCCACGGTCGTAGAAGAACAGGTCTGGACCACGGTCGTAGAAGAACAGGTCTGGACACTCGCCTAGCTGACAATGTATTTTACTTGACCCCCTTGTTGTTTGACTGTAGTTCGTCAAGTTACCGAGAATGTCGTACTTTTTGACGCTGTTTTCCGGGCGGTCGGACTCAAACTCCGTTCTCTTTTTTCCATTGTTAAATTTATAAAGCAAATAAAGATTTCTGGAGCCTTTTCTTAAATTTGTTAACAAAGAAAGTATTTCATAAATTGATAAAAAAATACGTTTTGATAAATTGTTTATCTTAGCGGAAAGGAAGTGGGCGGAGTTTAATCCGACCGCCCTAACATCAGCGCCAATAAAACACAATATTCTCGGTAACTTGGTGAACTACAGCCAAACAACAAGGGGGTCAAATATCCAGGCGAGTGTCCAGACCTGTTCTTCTACGGCCGTGCCCACACCTGACTGAAGCTCCGACTTTTTCAAGTCGTCCATTGGACCTTGACTTATTTGATACATCTCACAGGGCGCCGTGCTGATAACAAAGAAGTAGCTAAATGCAGACCTACAGCAAGCAGCCAATGAGTAGCTGTTAAATGCTTCAGTAAACATATATCTTTGAAGGCTTGTCTACAAGTCGTTTAACCCGTGAATTTGTCCTGTCTCTTTCTATGAAATGTTATTTACGTGTGTGATCGCTTTACAGGGTAGTGGTAATATGCCGTAGAACGTTAAATTATTGGTAGAGCCAGTGATATTTCGTGAAAAGAATGTTGCAACTATTTGTTTCAATTCCTGCTTCGTGGTCAGTGATTGGCTGTTTTTATCTCCCAATGTCTCTGGGTTCTACCAGCAAATCACTGATGCGGGGGGTTGCTGTAACCTTGTACTGACTGCTGCAGTCAAATGTGTGACGCCTCTGCACAAGTACATTCTGCCAATGACCATGAAGCACAGCTGTAGGTGTCCACGTACGCCACTGGAACAAATTGTTGCAAATTTCTTTTCACCAAAAATCGTTGGCTCTAAAATCCAGAAGCATTCTCCGTGCCAGCCCACGACATTATCGGCCAATGGGAGCAGTCGAGCGCACTAACAATAGCTTGGGTTCTAGCCTGTTGGCAGAAAATAAAGCGAATTTTGTAATAGTTTTTAGTAATCACTTAAGTAGTGGTATTATATCGATACGGGGACAATGAAGCCTGGGGGCAGGAGACGGGAGCCACTGATGACGTCACGATCGGTGGCCATCTTGGATGACGTCACGGCTTCGTGCTACTAATAAGCGACTAAATACACCTTAACTACGGACAGGATAATTTCGCGACTTCAGTTACCTGAATGTTATAATCTACTGTCCTATGTGTATTCGGGCCCCGTCTGTTGTTCTAGTGAGTAGCAGCTAGTGGACAGGCGATAGAGGCTTTAGTATACACAGGACGCATTATAACGTGCAAGTCATTGAGTTCAAGAAATTTCCCTGTCCCTAGATTTAACCTACGGCACAGTGGAACTATCTGGCTTCTGTATACCTACCCATATTTTGTAGAAGACGTGATGGTTTGTGAATACATCCTTGGAACCAGCGGAGCCTCTGTGGTCCTTCGGGGCTGTTCGGAGTATCATGTAGGACGCAGGAGCACTTACAAGAGAGTATTGCATCAGCACGTTAACGAGCGATAGTTCCGAGTAGGTTGCTGGGAGGGGCCGCATTAACATTTTACTCCTAGGGACAACACGGTCGCTCAGAAGAGAAAAAAAAACGTTAACAGCTGCATGAATAATTTCCACGAAAGAATGTCCGGTGAGCTAGTTCTCGAGGGCCTGCACTAAAGAAAAAATTACCAGATACTTTATTTGCAATGGACGGTTGCCAACCTACTCTTACCCTGTTGGAATTGTATCCTTCATAAACCATAATATAGATTATCTTTGTTAAATATTGACAGGAAAAAACTAATAGTGTGATTAAACCTTGGCCCTATATACCTAGGAGTGTCAGAAACTAATAGCGGACAATCGATTCATTTACAAATAAAAAGGCAAGTTCAGGCGGCCGCCTACTCAACGCTTCAAATACGTTGCAGTATGTTCGTTAACAGGTTTTTTCTACGAAAATATTCCACGTGTGCCCATTGTGCCAACGTACTAAAAGAAAACAAACTTCAGACAAGGTCGGAACCTCATTGCTAAGACGCCACGCTCATTAAAATAATTGTTTCTATGCCCTCCAACATGGCTATAAACGGCATTTTCAGACTTACGTAATTCAAAATGTGCTAACCTGATGTATGTAAAACTCAGACTGCAACCTGCAGTGATCTTAGTTGCAGACTTTCCACCAATAATATTATATGGTCACCGCTTAATGTCCCACAGTAAAAACCGTTCGGCGGGAACCTTGCACGCTAGTTCAGCACTTGGCTCGTTGAGGTGACGTGGCATTTGATGAGCGCTTCAAGGTCGACCTTACTGCTCCGTCGCTTTTGAGCCTCTCACGCGCGGGTAGACGGCGGCCTTAAGGCGCCCACCTACTGGCCGTGTGTTTGTGTGAGTGAGACACGGCGCCAAGGGCGATGTTCACCGGCTCATCTGGTGAAGTATCGCCTCTACCGTAAGACAATGAAACGGCGTGCATAGGTACCGTAGATCACTCGCCTGACTGACACTTTCAATGATGACTCCATCTAATTGCTGGTGAAAGTTTTAAGCAAAGTCCATTGAGTGCTCCAAGAGTAGTTTCACACGAATCCTGTAAGTAGTTTTTCAGATATAACATGTTGAAAAGCTGTTTTTAGCTCCGAAATGATTTTTTAATCGACGTGATGCATTGAAACGGCTCTTCAATCATCGTTTGGAGTGTATTTTATTTTCGTGCACAGACACATTGGGCATATGTGGAATAGTTGCTAAAATAAAAGTATTTACGGACACGCTGAACTGCATTTGTAGCGTGGGGTAGGCGGCCGCCTTAAGCTATAAATATTGTTATAAATAAAACTATTGATAATGTCTGGAGGCATTAGAAAGATACCGAGTATGACGTACAAACAAAAAATAGCTCGCGAGCACAGGATAGCAGAGGCATTTAAAAACAAAATCGCTAATTGAGTACTTCCCATACAAGGCTTCATTTTCCATTAGTATTGTTGATCAACATTCAACATTCAGAGCCTGTTGACACTTGCCAGGCACTAGTTAAACAGATACATAACCTTGCCCATAATGTAATGTTCGCGTATATATCTTCACTAGAGCCAGTAATTAGTGGTGAAAAGATCATCAACTTACAGTCAACTCCCGATTATCCGCGCTAATGGAGGGGCCGATGCCTCGAAAAATCCAAACTTGCGGATAATCCACTTTTACCCTTTCTAAGATCTCAGTATAAAGAAATAAAAGTTAAATTCATACCTGTATTAAAATACAGCAATTTGAAACAGTACACTCTCAATTATTCGCATAAATTATTAGGAAGTATGCGCTAAATAGTTAAAAACACGATTAATAAAAAAATCACAGACATCTTATTCGACCAAGAAATTCTCGTTAATCCATTCATGCGTAATATAATTGTTTCTGCTACTGGAAAATACTTAAAACTTCAAGCCTTTCAAAATACGATTGCGGACATAACTTGATGGTGAGTATTATGCTAGTAAACACAGAGTGTAAACAACAAAAATAATTTTTTTTATTGTTTTCAACTTTTTTTAACTATTTAAAGTGAAATATTTTGCGCGGATAATCCGTCCACGGATAATCGGGAGTGTGCTGTATTTCAATGCCATACCTGCGCATTACAAGTTCTGCTTTATGGTGAGTGTAGGCATGTTTTCGTCTCTCAGCTTCTTGGGGTTGTTCCCGCTAATCGCAGGTGTGTAGTGTCGCAGTAAACCTTATTTTGATTGGCACACTCAAATGAGGGACAGCTCTGCACAAAGACACACCGTCCATAACTCTGAAGCGCAGCCGCTGAAATGCACATACGGCAATGAAACAAGTTTGAGCATTACTGTAAACAATATAGTCTTCTGTGCAGTAAATGTTCGAGAGTATGTTTAAGCAGACTTAAATTTGTCTTTTAACGCAGGCATTTGAAACAATGGCATGGCTGAAGCTTTATGGTTTCTTGGCATTTTGTAGCTGCAGTACAATCACTAACGTTTCACTAGAGACGGGAAATATTCGCGGCTTCACTAACCTGTAGGCTAGCCTGCAAGAATATATGTAAACTGAAGCAGACAACAGACGCTTATTAGTAGGGCCATAATTTTGCCCCAGTTCGTTTCAGTGCCTTATGTGCACATCTGTAGTTCTGATTCATAGTCAGTGATTGGATGCTGTAACTCTCACGTGTCTTGAGGTACCTGCAGATAACACACACGTCACAGAATATTTAGGCATACAGAAGTGAAACAGCAGGTAGGACAGCGAACTCAGCCACACACGCCAGCAAAATGGCTTCCCTGGCCAGGAAGATGGTGGAGACACCTACCGCCAATCAGCGCAAGGCGGCTACCCTGCTAGCCGGCAGCCAGGCCAATAGGAAACCTGCCGTAACATGCAGGAGCCAAACATACACGGGGCTGATATCAGCAACCTCGGGCAGCCAATAAGCGGCCAAGTTCGCCCTATCAAACGAGCCGCCACGCCATTTCACGTCTGTATTACTATTTAGTCTGTGCACACGTGGTGTCGCAGTAACCTTACTGTAATGGTACGGTCAAATGACGTCACTTCACAAGACACGCTGCCAATAACTGATGTCCACGTAAGGCACTGAAACAAACTGCGGCGAAATTCTTTTCGCGAAATGTTCATGTCCCTACTTATTAAATGCTTGCAGTTATAAGTGATATAGGTGTGTATTAGTTACATTTCCATTATAGGCTCAGAGACTTCCAAGAGGTGTCAAATAAGTCAAGCGCCAATAGCGAAAGTGACGCTAACTTACAGTTGATGGAATGCTAGCTTGTGCCAATACGAAAACGCAAATTTTTCAAGTGTCAATGTATCACTAAAAAAACGAATACACAGTATATGTGGAATTTACACAAGGGGCAAAAGGACATTTCACCCCGAGATCAGGCAAGGCGTCTGTAAGATTCTGTCGAAGTCTGTAAGAATGGCGTGGAATGAAAGATCTAAGATGGTGAAGCAACAGAATGCGAAGGGCGGGGGAAACTGTAAAACCCTGAGAAAACCCATAAGGTAACGGTAATTTCCTCCACGTTTCTCAAATGCGAAAATTCGGGTTCGATTCCTGCCCTTCCCCTTCGGGAATAGAACTTGTATCGTCTTGATGGGAGGAGGGCATTCCAACAACTCCAACGACCACTCCCTCAACTGTATCATTATGTATGGTGGTTGAATCTGCAACTTTTTTTGTGCTTACCTGTGGAATTAATAAAGTGCCAACTGATTTCCCTCGGTGGTCGTTTTAGACTTAATCATATGGCTATGATAGTCTTTAGTAGAAGGCCGGAGTCGTGAGGGTGGAAACGCTGCGGGGAGGGAGGGGGGTCTGCTGCCGGTAGCTCACGGTCGCTCATTGGCTGTCCTTGTCCGTGTATACGTGTTACACGCCACTAAAGTTACACGTACATGCTACAGAGGTTAGAGTAGCCAAGTAGTGACAGGCAGTAGGCCTCTGATGCAGCGATACAACTTTTAAAATTCCGGCCTTCTACTGAAGACGATTATGATATGACCCATGCACCAGGACCGCATCTCGCTTGCTGTACGGCTAAATGCCGTTTACCAGTCGTTGTCAAATCAAGGCCATTACTTAACCAATAGTATACAAGGACTCCTTAATGGGCCTTTGCAATCAATACGTCACCAGCTACACTGGGCTGAATCAGACGTACCACAACATTACAACAGAATATTGCCTGTGGATCGATTACAGCTTCCTGAATATCAATGTGAGAAGCGATTATGTTCGGGAAACAACATAATTATGGTCGGAGATCAGTGACAAAGTTGGATTATTTTATTTTTCGATTTTTTCACATTCTGAGAAGAAAAATTCAAAATGTTAGATTATAGCGTGAATTATATTTACCTAGCACTATAGTAGAAGCACAGCAGTTAAACTTTTAACGTATATCTATGCCGCAATCAGTCACCCAAAATTAAGAATATAAAACAATTTGTTTGTCTGACTGCGGCTTAAACATACGGTGAAAGTTCAACTGCGATGTTCGTACTGTAGCTCAAAATACATAGAATTCACGCTATAATCTCAAAATTTTCACTTTTCTTCTCAGAATTTAAAAAAAAAGTCAACTAATCAAATAATCCAATATGGTGACTGACGTCCTACCTTAAGGAGATCCGTTACCTTTACCTCTACTGTACGTAGCTAAAGAATATTAAACTGTACAGAGGCACTACTGAGAACTTTACTAAAGCTAGTTTCTAACAATGGAGAGCAGTGGCGAAAACTGATGTTGTTATGCAATATCAGCCTATGTGCCAATTCTCAAATATGTATAAAATAGTCTTCACATTTGAATTAGTTTTACAAAAAGTATTGTAGTCCTGTATCCTTTTGACATAAATGTTGACTTTAAGTGATTAAAATATTTATGCAAGACTGTTTCAAATCGGAAGATAAAAAGTTTTATATTCCTTTACTGATACTGTACGATTTGCGCATAGTCTACTGATGCTGACGTCATCCAATTATAACAAAGCATAACCACTCGCATATTAGATATAGGATATGTATTTGCATTTAGCAAGTGACAATGTTCTGCTACAACGAACTAAGAGCCCCCATTTTACCACGGCGTTAACATACAATAAACCAGTATCTTCGCTGACAGTACAACATAAATAAAAAAATCAGAATATAACTGCAGAGTTTGTAAAATATGTTTGCAGTTTCAAAATATGCAATTTTCAATTTTTCCTTGGTGTAAAAGTTTTGCACCGCTCTTTATAAAAACAATTTTTGTGTTGGTGTATAAATCTCGCAATAAATACCTACTACATGAAAGCTCATTAACCTGAAAAACACGATACTTTTATGAGGTATGTAATCGAAACAAAGCCCAAAATTAGCTACCAGGCATAGTAAATTACACTGATACCTTCGCAGGATTTTCTTACGGCAAGCACGCTATATTTTTTGCCCCGTTCTACGTGGAATTTGTTTGCCTTAACATCACTATCGCGTTTACGTAATAATATAATAACCATTGTTAAATTATCGCAGCCAAGTTTCCTTAATTACAGTTCTTCACAAACAAGTAATCTCTGCATCTAAGAGCAGAGGTCACATTGCACAACGAAATGAGAAACCCGTCTTTTGCTTTTCGTACTTCTTTTCATTTATTTACGGTTATCCTGCGCTGCCTTTTTATCGCTTTTTCCCAGCAAACACCGCGCGGAAGAAAAAACTTTCGGCTCCAGTAAAATAAGAACACTAAATATGGAGAATTCTTTTATACTGTATCTTTCCTCTCCTTTTCGCTCCAAATTTTGCGCCAAGTATTTTTACGGGCAACTATTTTATTTCTTTACCTCTTACGTATTAGCGCGAATACTGTATCTTCCTGGAAGGGAAGGCGATAGGAAACAATGCAGTCACAAAGTTTATTACTTTTTTTTTTTTACAAAGCTGAACTTAAATTATTATTATCAAGCATGCCTCCTAAAACCCGTGGAAGAGAGTAACATTTTTCGCTTTTAAAAAATCTAAAAACTAGCAAATATTATTTCTTAAAACTTTTATCTAGAGTCATAGCTGTACATGTAAAATATTTAGTTTATGATTTATGATTAATTTAATTTCTGTATGTTTATCTATATACAAGGTATCTCGTGGGAAGATGCCAGTCATACAGGTTTTTTATGTGTCGTTGATAGTTATTTGAACTGGTTTTAATAACACTTGTAGCTCATTACTAGAGACAGGAGATCTCGCGGAAATATTTTTGCAGCACTTTGTTACTGTACCTTGTGTACAAGGATCCCTAGTGATTGGACTTTGTAACTCTCGCTCCTCTGAGGGTTCTACCCTCAAATGACAAGCGTGGGGTGCCGCAGTAGCCGAGTTGTGATTGGCACAGTCAAACGAGAGGCGTCTCTGCACAACGACCTCTACCAATAACCATGAAGCAGATCTGCAGATGTCCAAATAATGCACTGAAACAAGCTGGTATATAATTTTTTTCGGGAAAACCACGTGTCCCTACATATTTATCTATGTTCGCCATAAGTAAAGTTCTGAAAATTTCGCCGGTTCGCTGATATATAGGCTAGTCTACAAGAATATATGTGTACTCAAGCAGACAACAGCTTCTCATTGGCTGCTCGCTGTCATAGTGATTATTGATTGGGTCTGCGACTAATTGCTTCTAGTATCTGCGCTCTCCAAGATGTGTCAAATTAAGTTACGAGCCAATTGCGAAAGAAAACACGAATTTTTGTACTTTCCTAAACGCAAATATGGAATGAAAATTAGTTCTGAAACTCCAGCACCTAATTTTTCTTTTAATAATTACAGAATACTGAATTCATTTCGTGATTTTCTCTTCGCTATTCTTAAGGCCATGATCCTTAATATGTACTCCTTTTACGACCATTATTTTTTTAAATCCTTAATGAGAGTAGATATTGAAAAACTGTTGCACAGTTTTCTTAAAAGCAGTGTATATTATGTTAACTAATTTTCCAAGACAATTATTCAGTTAAAGAAAATTCCAATTAATGAGCTAATTAGTCAAATGTAAATAATTTTCTCTACAGAAAAAATATTAGATAGCGTAGTAACAACAATTTTTAACGAAACTATGTAACAGTTTTTCAATATCTGCTTTCGTTTAGGAATAAAATAATTATTGCCGTGAAGACCGTAGAAATGATGGAACATGGCCGGGCGTTCAGTTTCGCTAAGCTGCGTGTATTTATTTTTGCATTTTTTCCACGCTATTGCAGCACGTCTATCGACTTGCCCTGTTCGGGAACAAGAGTAGCTGAAAGATAGTTTGGGTAACTTTTACAGCGGATCTAGTTGAAGTTTTACTGCACTCAGGTTAACAGAGTAATTTCTCGCAAAACACCTCGAGTGTAACGTGGCGCTACTGTTTTCTAGGTGAGAGACTCTTAAACTAACTTGTTCGAGTAACTTACATGCACATCTGCAGCTCTGCTAACTCTGGTAATTGACAGAACTTCTTTGTGTTGATGAGTCTCCCATTTCACTGTGCCAGTTGGACGTGGTTGTGCAAGAAATAACCAAACCGCAGTTCACTGTAACTTATATATTTAAGGTCAAAGTTTACTGTGAGACTGCAAACCTCGTATAAACCCGTTCTTCTAGGCTCCTTTATCCTTCAAATATTGTGATTTAAGAGGAGTCTTCGCCGGTGTCAAATTTACACTGGCGCGTGGGAACAGCGTAGCGATAAGCGCCAGTGTCCCACACTTGACGAGAAGCATATCGCCTCTATTCGCAGCGCGCCAAACTGGCGTGCAAGGTTTTCCTTCTAGTCATTTCCCTACGGAACACTAAGCGGTGACCACAAAATTATACTTTTTAATAGTATGACGTAAAGACCAACGCATGCCTCTCGCTTTACACTTTACGAATTCACGTAAAATGTTCGGAGTTACAGCAGTTTGAAAAACCCGTTTTTAACCATTTTGAGAGGCCCGAAAATCATGTTTCTAACAAGCGTGCTGAATTTTTGAAAACATGGAAGCATGCGGCTCATTTGACACGGGTAAACTTCGCCGCTTATTGGCTGCCCGAGGTTGTTGATACCAGCCCCGTGTATGTTTGGCTCCTGCATGTTACTGCAGGTTTCCTATTGGTCTGGTTGCCGGCTAGCGGGGCAGACGCCGTAAGGGAGCGGTGTACAGCAATTTTCATTACCGTGGCTTTATTTTTATATTTGTACCAGATATTTTTTTTTTATTTTAGACACAAAATGTGACAAAATTTTCCTCTTACGAAATTTTTTTTTTCTCATAATTTTCGCGTAGTAGCTCGTTAAAGCCAAAATTTGCATGTTTCCGTTTTAAGGACGACACTAAAACCAACTGACGTACTAAACTGAAAAAAAAAAAAATTCATAGTGGATAACGGTGTTGTAGGCTACAAGTTCAGCTATGTTAAACCATAAAACATTTTTTTTGTAATTTAAAAAATTGATTTTTTTTAATTGTTATCTTAAATTTCATCATTTTTATTCAAATACAAAAAGTTTTAATTTTTTTATGTACAGTACATCAAAATGTAGCCTGCGACGTCTTTATCCACTGTGAATTTTTTTTTTTTTTTTTTTTTTTTTTTTTTTTTTTTTTTTTTTTTTTTTTTTTTTTTTTTTTTTTTTTTTTTTTTTTTTTTTTCAGTTAGGTATGTTAGTTGGTTTTAGTGTAGTCCTTAAAACGGAAACTAGCAAATTTTATCTTTAACAAGCCATTACGGGAAAACTATGAGAGACAAAAAAATTTCATAAGAGCAACATTTGATCACATTTTGTGTCTAAAATAACAAATAAAACGTACTGTACAAATAAAAAAATAAAAACGCGGTGATGAAAATTTACGTAGACCGTGCCCCGTGTCAGCTATTGTGACGACTTTTCCTTAATTCCTTCGTAATTAAAAATTTGGCAAGAGTTAATTGAAAATATTTCAATATAGGACGTAGCTAATTACTTTACTTTTAGATACATGCATTGTATTCGAAAGATTAAAGTGAAACTATGAAATAATTAAACTAATTCAAATTTTAAGATAAAAAGTCTCTCCCACAAAGTAATAAACACTAAATAGCTCCCAACAATACGCACCTAACAGTAATATCCAATGTTTATATGTAAAAATATTGCCTGTTATTATTTATATTCTTAATTTCTTAAACGAAAATGATTATTGTTAAGAAAAGATTTTCGACTGTTTTTGTGATAATTTTTTTATATATTTTTTTATTTAAACGAGAGCAGATATAAAAATGTGACTGCCAGTTTTGATTGAAATAGTTTTTGCAGTGGTAGTTAATTTTTTTAACCAAGAAATGTACGGTTATGACTAAAGCGTGAATTAACCAGAATTTCGTTAATTACATAATTATCTAAAACCATAGTATTTACTTCTTTGAAAAAACCAGCCAACATGGAGGAGACGATTTAAAAAAAAAAAAAAAACTGCCGGTCAGATTTTGATATCTGCTCTCGTTTACACGTAACAAATTAATATCGCTTTAAAAAAGTAGAAACTAGAGAGGATGGCCTGAACGCTAGGTTTCGGTCACCATTCCAAATACTTTTGTTTTTCGGTTTTTTTTTTATTCTGATGAGAAAAATATAAAATCTTAGATTAGACCTCAAATTCAATTTACCTTGCGCAATGTACAGACATTACGATTCAGATGATAACAAATAATTACGGCACAATCAGTGTAGCGATTTTTTTTTACATTTATAATTTGCCTTACAGATTACGACCAAATTATAAATTACCAACACTATCGCCAAGTATGTCACGTAGCACCAAGTAAATAAAATTTAAGGTATAATCACAGATTTAATTTTTTTTTCTAAAAATTTCAAAAAGGCGAAAAACAATACAATTCAATATGGCGACTGAAACCGAGCCTTAAGAGGCTGCGTCAACTCTTTTGTTAATAATATTCATTTTTGTTTAATAAATGAAAGATGTGACGAATAAACGCCAATGTTTCATTACAGAAACATCACATTTCTATATTAGGTGCATTTTATTGGATTTAGTGTTAATTATTTCGTGAGAGAGAACTTTTATCTTAAAATTTTAATTAGCTTAATTATTTCATATTTATGCTTTAATTTTTCGAATATGATGTACATAATGCAAGGTAAAGTAAATTGCTTCGTCCGTATTGAAACATTTTCAGTTAAATCTTGCCAAATTTTTAATAAGGAAGGAATGAAGTAGAATTTGTCAAAATATGTGACACGGGCTCTTAAGCTGATTGTTGATGGGCTTATACGCCATGTTTCTGTCCATCGAAACCATTTTGCTGGTTTGTGTGACTGAGTTTGCTGTGCTTCTGGCTTGTGTTTCTAAATATTCTGTGATATGGCGCAGCAGTTGCGTCTGGAAAACCCGTGTAATCGGCAACGTTGCAGAATCGTTGCAACACTGCTGCGGTCATAAATGTGGCTAGGAGGGTGGGGAGGTGATGGGTATGTTTAGCGTGATTACAGAGAGTGTGCGGGCAGCTATTACTCAGTTCTGGTCGGGGCACGTGAAAAGACGTTATACGACTACAAACCGTAGTTATACACTTCGTCCACATATATCGTACCTCCACTCTCTTTCTCCATAACTCCCGCTGGCAGAAAAACATATGTAGGCGAGAGTGCACTCTGTTACATATGAATTAAGTGTCGAATCGCCCTCCGAAACATATGCATTTTGCCTGGAAAGCGACGAGACAGAAATTGGTTCGTAATCGTTAAATGACAGGGTTTTTTCTAAACGGCCGACAAAACCGATCAACAACACGTTTTAAGAAAAAATTTACACGCTAATTAAGTTTTTTTCATAGTTGGTTTCAGAAACAGAGACATCGGTAAAGAAAATAAAAACAGCTTTCGATTAACACGCATTTATTTATAGTCTCGTAATAAAAGAACTGACATTAATTTTTAACTACAGACCGACAAGTGCTCAAGCCCTAGTTTTCTGAGGTTATATGTTTGCACTCTTGACGCAGTTCTGCGACGTACACAGAAGTTCGAAGACTCTTGCTACAACCTGTATGAATCAACATACTCTTTACCTGGAGATGATGGTTTATCGCAGAAAAACTTGACCGTTTGCTGAGCTTATGCGTACGTTCAGTTTAAAAACGCTTGTGCTTGGAGTTGACTGACTCAATAAGAATCCCGATATTGTAATATTTGATGCCTGTTATTGGTCTACAGACAGCTACGTTGTGTCAGAGTATATCACCGAATTATATTTATATATATATATATATATATATATATATATATATATATATATATATATATATATATATATTTCAAGGCTATGTTGGAACAAAACATTTCCGTCATATACCATCATCTCTGTCTATACCCCATATCAATATTTCGTATCTTTGTTAGTTTATCGTCGCGGCCCTGAAAAAAATGAAACAGTATCATGATTTTCATTCAGAAGCAGGTTTACTCATTTGCAGCAAGAATGAATTTCTGCATTCTTCAATTTAAAACTAAATATAAATGTGCTTAGGTTTGCTATCTTAAGTTAATTTCATTTGATTATTATAATTCATTGGCTCATAAGATCATAATTCACAGTACAGCACCACGTCTGGGTGGATGAACCATAAGATACACTGCCATCGGCACTGACAAAACCCTCCAGCAGTTAGTAAGACCACAGCAGAGGTAGGTATACAGAAGCACAACAGCGTAGTAGTACTTTCCATGTAATCGTGTTCTGCCGGATATTGACTGCATGAAGATATAGGGCTGTATTAATAGTCGCGTATCATATCATTACTTGAGTGTGTATCAGCTGATACACTCTTGAGAAGCATTTTGTGTCTTGAGAAATGTACGAATTAATAGACGTGTCTTGATACCTACTCTGTTGATATAAGTATCAAGAATCTATTCTCAACTGATAATCAATTTGAGATGTGTTCTTTTCGTGTAGTCCAGTGTACATTAATTTTATCACACATTAACATACTTATGAATGTAATCTGTGCTTATTGTGTATATTGTTCTCATCCACATCACTAATTTTTAACCTATATCATCTTTTTTTGTTCACTGAATTAAAACGGAAAACAAGAAAAAACATTATACCGAACTCGAGAAAAGTCTTCTCACATCAATATTGTTGGAATACAAAGATATAATTGAAAATTAAAAAAAAACTGATGCTGTGTCAAGTATTTATTGTGTCAAGTATTTATTATTATAGTATTAACTGCTTTGCATTTCGCAAACCAAGCATTTGGAAATTTGGTTTTGTGAAATTAGTGGTGAAAATGAGATTATTATTCTATGCCTGTACATATTGTGTCTTAATTATATATATAAAGTTGGTTAATTGTAAGTTAAACAAAGTTATAACTGCTGTCACAACTTGTATCAGCCTGTAACCAACATTGTTACCATTTGGTTTACGCCTAGACTTCGACAGTTCTCTTCCGAGTACGTTTTCTCAGAAGCGAAACATTAAAAGGTTACATCAGGAGTGCCGCAGGGAAGTGTGCTGGGACCCTTATTATTCACAATAATGGTGAATGACATGGGACTCAGAATCTCTGAAAAAATAAGATTGTTTGCAGATGACTGTGTACTGTATACAGAGGTGGGGAGTGGAAACCAACTGCTGGCAGATATTGATAGGTTGTGGTCATGGACAAAGGAAAACCAAATGAAGATTAATGTGCGTAAAACTAAAATAGTGAGGTTTACTAAAAAGAGAGTGGTGAGCAGAGATGTTTATAAATTGAATGGGCAGGACATAGGGGAGGCCACAGAATATAAATATCTTGGGGTCGTATTACAGGCTGATTTGAGGTGGACAAGACAGGTAGAAAGAGTAGTTAAAAAGGTAAGGAGGGCTTTGGGCCTGCTAGGAAGGGTGTTGAAGGGCGCCAGTAGTGAAGTGAAGGAAAAGGCATATTGCACAATGGTTAGGTCAATGTTGGAATTTGCAGCTGCAGAGTGGGACCCGTATGTGGAGGTGGAGGTGGAGGTACAAGAACTAGAGAAGGTGCAGAGGAGAACAGCGAGATGGATTAAGAATAAGTGGAGAAGTGGGACATACTTTAGGAAGGCTGTGTAGAGTATGGTGTAGAAAGACTGCAATGCTTGCCAACAGGTGGAATACCAATTGCAAGCAAGTATTTTATTATTGCTGTTATTACTGTAATGCCTCCATATAAGAACAGAAAAAAACTTAACTAGGTATTTTTAACTAGTCCACTCGAGAGCAACAAATTACTTGTCCATAATGACATATGCAATTTTAAAGAAAAAACTTAAATAGTAGTCAACTGTCATGCATTCCTTATTTGAATAATACTGAAATTAAATTCATATCACACAGCTCACCTGGTAGGACCCTGTCGCATAAAACCGCAGACACAACAACAGTTTTTGGACTGGAGATATTGGTAAACCACGATTTGAATGTTTCTGCAACACATCCTCAATGTGCGGCAGTATGGAGTGAACAACAGCATCATTTGAAAATCTATACCGCCTGACGAATTCGTAGTCAGCCCACCAATCAAAAGGATTCCTTGCATCTCGGTCATAACGTTTCCTTAGTCTAATCTTCATAACGATTGTACAAATCAAAAGGATCATCGTGCACCACACGAGGTAAATTCATTGTCACACTGTAATACACACACCAAAAGAATTAGGTCATACTTTAATAAATGTTAAACTACTTTTTACTAAACGAGTAATAAGCATGTAACATCGTATTTAACATCACCTAGTTAGTTATTTCTTACCATTCTAGTCCAAGTTTTTCTATTAGACAAGGTTAATTTTATTGTCAGCTGATACTTACCAGAAATTTTATTCTTTAAACAATGCTATTCGTATCTCAAGTAACCTTTCAAGTTAACTTTGCTAATAAAAGTTTTTTTTCCCGAGTCTTCTCTCAACTGATATAGGTTTCAGTGACTATTAATAAGCATGTCTCTCAATACTCGACTATTAATACATAAAAACGAGTATCAAGACAAGATTCTCTGAAAGTGTTCTCTGCTGAGTAACTTTATAATGCGAGTCTCAATACGAGTCTCAAGACTTGATTATTAAACAGTCATCTTTACTCAAGGCTAGTTTCAAGTATTGAAACACGACTATTAATATGGCCCATAGACACGTACCTCGTATCTGATAGGCCGCCGGTTGGGCGGTGTTCTGGAGTGTTAGTCAGCAAGTACTGATTGGTAAACGGCTTCTCGTCAAATACTAGTCAGTTCTGCGATGTTGCTGGTTTGTGCGGCTCGAGTTCTGCATTCACAGATATTCTGTGGTACCGCCTGGCAGAAAACAAGCTGTTCAGAAAACATTAGTTATTAAATACCTTTCTATGCAGCACGCTTTATTTTCTTTACAAGCAGAAAGCGTAATGTTTTTGCAATGGACGACACGCTGACATCGGTGAACCGCACTCTAAAAACACTTTCTTTGACACAGCAAAATGTTTGTTGCTGTAAAGTAAAATGTAGATTGAATTAACTTAATTAACTTTGCCACAAAAATATTTCTTTTTGGTTGACGTTGGTTGAAGTATTTTCAACATATTTGCTACAAACAAACTTACATTATTATCAAAGAAAACACTTTAAAGAAAAATGTATCATCTACACCAAACACCAATTCATCCAATTTTCTTTGTCTTAAAGCAAGATTTCTTTACCGCAATATTAATATCACCAAATAAATATATTTCTTTGTTGTAAAGATACGCGTTTTTATTGTGTATCGTCAGCCATGCGTTCCCTCTTCCCGATATTTCCAGTCTCCATTCGTCACGCTAACAGCAGCTGGCAGGATCCGGGCTCGACTCCCTGACCGGCCGTCCTGGTTAGGTTGTCCCATGGCTAGAGACATGCAAAATTCGCGTTATCATTTAGTAGCAGACTTAACTCCACTTTCCAATACATAACAAAACATAATCTGTGCGTCAATTGGCCACAAACTTTTATGTGTTGTCATTTATGTGTGTTACGTCTTTACAGAGATTGGCCTCTGTACAGTGTAAGCGGATTATCTCGGGGATCTCACGTTTCCCCCGCTCTCTCATTCTGGCGCGACTCTATACTCACCTCATGTCACCCCTCACCAGCACTAAAGGCCTCGATGTTGGGCGCTGACCAAAATCTCTCACTCTCTCACCCTGACATGGCGGATTCTGTGTTTGTTTCCTTTCGCCCCGAGACAATGGATTCGTGTCTAGTTACCTCGCAGTCGACATGAAGTTACGCCCCACTACCTTCCTCTTCGCTGCAAGCAGTCGTCAGAAACCACGATTCATCTTTCCAAAGTCCTCCAGCGGTGGGCGTAAAGCGCGGCTTTGGCGGGAGAAACGCGCAGGAACACAGCGAATCGCAAATTACAGCAACAACGGGGAATCTGTAATTGGAGGAAGGTTGTGAAAGCCCCTTAAATGCTCTCCTGTGCCGAGCGGGAGGAGGGATGCGCCCGCGGTTAATTATAGTTGGGGGCGGCACCATATCGAGACTTAGATTTGCAAAGGGTTGTCGTGTAACGTGAGAGGAATGTGGGGGAGGGGGTATCATGAGAAGAGGGTGATATGCTTCACCACACCTGGCATCTGCCAACCAGCAACTCACACTACCCCCCAACAACCCGTTATTATGCGAGAAACCTCGTCCAGACGGAATATACAGAATGTTGTCAAATATCATTTCAATTTTTGGGGAAACAATCCTCAAATCTAGTGAAACAAAAATTGTTATATAGACGTAAGTTCTTCATTATACATAGTTCGCAATATATGACATACGATTCATAGGTTCCTAAAATCCTCACAGTTATTTCTGCTGTTTATGGATTAGTGACATAACGGAGTACAGTAGTGTACAATGTACAGTACTGCTGTAATGACATGCCCCATCAACACGATCCAGTATACGCTATGAACTGTACGTCATGTATTGTCAACTGTAATGCATTAACTGTACGTTTTCGTATGCATGCCCATATAACCGTGTTTGTTCCTCTATATGTGAGGATTTACGTGTGTCTAGCCGCTGAGACTGTACCGCACATCGGTGAGTCTGCGCACGTGCTAACAAAACCGGTCTTCAATTCAGAAAACCACTTTTTTTTTAATTTTAATCTAACATAAACCTACGTAAACTAAGGCTGTTTCAGAATTCATAGGATTATTCCTTGGATCCCTGAATCCTTGAAATATTCGCAACAATGCGATCTTAGCAGTTAAAGATGCAATTATATTTAAACAGACCGTCCGAATTCAGAGTACAAACAATCAACTATTACAAGGGCCTAGGATGTGCGGAAGGGTGCATCTTGGATCCTCGGTGAAATTCGGGTACGAGTGGTCAGACTTTTTGCCTCCCTCTACAACAGTGGTTCCCAACCGGGGGTCCATGAAAGCTTTGAGAGTGGTCCGCGGGCTAAGATGTCAGTCAAGTTATTTATAATGATTTTAAATTATTTCTAATATGTTTCAGAGAAATTTCTTCACTTATGCGGGTTCTTTACAGTTTAAATTAGTCTGCTATGTTCTGAGAGCAATTCTTCGGAAACACTGTTTACTGTGTTACATAATATTCACTACTGCTTTATTTTTATATAACGTTTTCCAGACATATTACCTGTGAAAGAAGCTATATGAAAATTAGTTCTTATCAGTGTTATGTAATTTAATGATGACAAAATAATAATAATAATAATAATAATATGTACTTACTAACACATTGTACTCAGCTACCGCGGAAATTAAGCCGAGAAATTTTAAGCGTCTGGGTGTGGCCCGCGCTCTTATCAATTTTGACCCGACTGGTCCGTGACCTGATAAAGGTAGGGAACTTCTGCTCTACAACTACACGGGGTTCGACCCTGACTTTTGCATATGGGAAAATTCCGCCCCTCTCCCTTGTGGAGCTTCAGTTAATGGCATCCCTGTAAGCAAGTATTTGCTTAACTGGCGCCCAGTCGTGAGTCTGCTCACTGGTAGTGATACCCTGCCACTCTGGTGCCCTCCTCGTTAAATATTTGTTTTCTACTCCGTGTCAACCACCAAAGCAAGCAGATGTGTACGGCCGTCCACTGTGAATATTTTCAGTTTGGTAAATGTGTTGGATTTAGTGTCGTCCAAAGGGTGTGGAAAGGTACGATGTCAAGCGGACGACCGGAATTTAGAGATGGTGAAATCTCACGAATTCAATTACCTGCATGTTAGATTCAAATATCCGACTCAAGTCCTGACCATTTGTCCAGTTGCTGCTACTTAGTGGGACAGCAGACAATGAATGAATAGACATGGCTTGAGTATGCAATAGAATATTTGATTCTAGCATGCAGGTCGCTGAATTCGCGAAATTTCACCATCTCTATCAATCTTCAATAAAATCTGAATTTCTCATCAAAATTCAATGAGATATTGTTGCCGAGTAGATGTTTCACTAGCGGACGTTTATTTATATAGCGCTGGGCGTTGTACCTACAAAATCTACAAAAATGCAAAACTGTCGTTTTTATAATTTGTAATGTTATAATATAATTTAAAAATCATTTCAACATATGTAAAGCTCTCGCGCAGAGATTTTCGGATAGTAAAAATTATTTCAAATCAAAACGCGATTTTTTTTTTAATTCATTTCATACTATAAATCATAAAAATTAGTTTTCCAGTTTTGTAGATTTTGTGGTTTCAAGTCCTTATTTCTCTAAAAAAAAAAAAAAAAAAAAAAAAACAGTTTTTTAATTTGTTACTCGGAAGTAAAGCATACTACCGCATAGTGCTGTTAAAATAAACGTCCGTTGATAAAATATCTACTAGGCAAAAAAATTTCATCTAATTTTGATGTGTTCCATAAAAATTTTATTAACGATTGAGTATTTCAGTCGTCCACTCGACAACGTACTTTTCCATACCCCTTAAAACCATAACATGCAACTTTTGACACTGGCGAACCATTACGCAAAAACTATGAGAAATAAAAAATTTCATAAGAGAAAATATTTTGTCACATTTTGTGTCTAAAATAAGAAAAAAAAATTAACTGGTACAAATATAGAAACAAAAAATAGTGATGAATATTGCTGTAGATCATGCCCTACAGAATGAGGATTACGTTTATTCAGTTTACGCGATAAACACTGACTACTCTTCCAACATGATGCTGCCAGTATTCGCACATAAATATCGTGCAGCTTCTCCTAACCCAGTTTGAGGAAGGTCGCTATCATTGGAGGATAGCCGCTGTGTGCTGCATCCCAGTTGAATGTTGCCTCTAACATTCGTTCATGTGTAATGTTCTCGCTTTAAATTAAATAAAGAGACTGTGTACAGCAAGCGCACCCGCGCATTTATGTGTGTGTTTATAATAATAAAATAACCTGCGATATTCACGATTTCCTACATTTTTCCTTATAATATCAAATAGGTTAAGAATTTCGGAGTAAAACCAGGAATGTAAGTATAATCAATTATGACAAATATTATAATCGTAAGTTTGAAAGTAATTATTTGGAACTAAGTAACACGTGAATGGTAAACAAAATACTCCATGTTATTAAGATATAATGTATACAATACTTCATATACGTTTACTTAAGAATTTTCGGTTTTCTCCAACTATCGCTTGACGAAGAATGACACTGAAAAAGTAGTAATGTTGTAGGTACCATATGTATGTTAAAATACGGACAACATTCCCGTTTGGTTGTGGGTACCACAGTGTTAGAAACACAGGTCTGGACACTGACCTATCTACCAATGCTATTGAGTTGACACTTTCATGACTGAAATCGCCGCTAGTAATGCAGTGTTGTTATAAATCAATATAACGTCGTACTACCAGTGCTCCTAGCGGCTCCAACACGAATCGTAGTTAAATTTACGCAATGTTGAAACTACACCAGTTTACCAGCGGCGCTTTCAGTCATACAGGGGTCAGCTTTCAATGTCATTGTCCAGACCAGTTCCTCTATGGCCGTGATCGTATGAACGTTATTGATGATAAATACCAGTACTATCACGTCCTAGAATACTGCCCTTTTCTTTTGACTCATCCTGCATATAACCGGCATATTTTTGTGAGAGCGCTTCTTTTCTCCTGTAACTAACAATAAAGTTCAAGAAACAATTCAGGAAATGCATTATGGCAGATGAAGAAGAACATCGATTTTCTCACACTGAGAATACACTTTATCGATGCATTGAATATTGCATAAAGTTAATACTTCGAAAGATAGTGTTATTTATTAACCGTATTTGAAACATATGTCACTGAAAGAAATCCTTGACTTATGCATACTTCGATTAACAGAATGTCATGTTTTGACATGTGGCTAGTAGGCCTAGTACTTCTTATGGTCTCGAAAAGGGTTTTGTGACTCTGAGCACGCACGCAAGATTTTTGGTTCCCCAGTCAGTACAAGTTGTCCCAACGTTTAATATTCCTATTTGAAGATCTGGATGACTCAGAACTCTATGCTCTATAGTATGTACCAAGTCAATTTATTTGAAACTGACACTGAAAATACTGCATGTATATAATTTAATGTCGACATTTCCATCTTCACTATTGTTCGTATACATTATTTCTACGTTGTTTTCTTGTAAAGAATTATTGCGATAAACTTCAGCAAGCTACTTCTTTTAAAAAACATTTTGTATAATAACCCAACTTATAGCTTAAATAGAGGCTATTCTGAACGTGTAACCAGCCATTAAGTTATAGCAAGAGTAAATTGTTATCAACTTTATCACAGCTATAAAGTACAAGAAATCTCTGGATTTCTGTATCATTTCCTTGTATATTTATTAATTAATTATGTGTTTTACGTGCGAACTTAGGAGAGATATGTAACTGAAAGATATAGTGAATCAGCAAATGCTTGTTTAAAGCAACCATCTAAGTATTCGCCTACAGAAAATCTTTCCGCGAAAATCAGAGGTCCCTAGATACGACTCAAACAACTGGAAGGTCGTGTGTCTGTGACAATTGCCTGTCGACTTATTTGACACCTCTCGAAGGGCGCTTGGATAATATTAATGAAGCAGTTGAATGTATATTGTGATAACATTGTGTCGCCGGGCAGCCAAGGAACTGGGTTTGTCTGATAGAGTACACAAGTAAAATAAATATCGTGTGAAGAGGACATCCAAGAGCAAGGATATCACACCGCGAACGCAGATATTCAGAATGGGAACACGTAGCTAATCTGCGTATTGTGAAGGATGACAAGAAATGAGGACCTACGGTGGAGAAGCACCGGAATGAAAGAGCGGGGTAAACGGGAGATCCCCGAGAAAACTCACCGGCCAACAACATCGTCCGGCACTATTCCGACATGCGAAAATCCGGGGCTCAATCTCGCCGGAAATCAAACCCGAGCCGCCTAGGTGGAAAGAGAGTAGTGTGACCACTCGGCTGCCGCGGCCACTGAGTACGCAAATATTGTCGGAGTCTACCTTTCATGTCAGTAAACCAGTGAACTTTTCCTGTCTCTAGCAATAGTGTATGACCATAAAAACTGATAAGAATGTGTGAAATGAAAGAAAAATTTATATTTTACTTTTCCCTACTAAAGTATATTGTAAAATCAATATTTTTGTGATTATAAATTATTAGGGGTGACTACGAAATGTTGCGCAGTGAGCACAATATATATTTGGCAATGAAAACACTTCAAAACAATTTTGAAGCTACGACAAAAATATAAGTCTCCGTATGAGTGTGATACGAGCCTACAGCAGAAGGTGTGTCGTGTGTCCGCAGATGGACGGCAGGCGGGGACGATGGCGGGCGTCGCGGGACCTCCCGACGAGGAGGACTCGTGTCCCGTGATCTGCGAGCGTGACATGCGCAGCCTGCACCGCAACGTGCCGGCACTTCGTCGTCGCGACGTAGACACGTCGACCATCCGCCAACACTACTACCCCGAGGGCGGCTGGGGGTGGATCGTGTGCGGCGCCGGCTTCGTCGTGCACCTCCTCACCACCGGCATGCAGTTGTCCTTCGGCCTTCTCTACCTGTACGCGCTGCTACACCTCGGCGAGCACGCGCTCATGGACACTGGTGAGTAGCCAGCCACATGCACTGTCCATGCTCACCCTCCTTCTCCTCCTCCTGCTCCTCCTCCTTCTCACCTACGGCATGCAGATGTCCTTCGGCCTTCTCTACCTGTACGCACTGCTGCACCTCGGCGAACACATGCTCATGGACACTGGTGAGTAGCCAGCCACATGCACT